>PVKS010001836.1:0-49061 GCA_004027875.1 Aplodontia rufa
TGGGTTCGAACCGCAGCACCACGTGCACAACAAAGTGTCAGAGCAACGAAGGCCACGTGAACAACTGAAGTTGATTCCTTCTTTAAAAAAATATCAGAAAACAGCTTTGAGCCAGGGGCCATAGAGCACACCTGGAATCCCAGTCACTCTGGTGGCTGCGGCAGGAGGATGGCAAGTTCAAAGCCAGCCTCGGCAACTTAGTGAAGCCCTAAGCAACTTAGTGAGACCCTGTCTCAAAATAAAAAATAACAAGGGTGGGGGTGTTCCTCAGTGGTTAAGCACCCCTGGGTTCAATCTATGCCTCCTCCAAAAAAGGAAAGAAAAACTGCTCTGATCTACTCCATACCTCCAACTAGTTCCAACTTAAAGGGTTTTAAAGAGAGAATCACAGATTCACCTGCAGGTGTATGAAACAATACGGTGAGATCCCAAATACCCTTTACCAGTTCCCCGAGCACAACACCCTCCACCCAACAAGCCAGCTCACTGTAACTGTTCCGACATCACAGTTGCACCTGTAACATTCTACGAGCTTTACCACATCACCACAGCAAGGGTACAAGAGACACAGCCCAAGGATCCCCGCTGCCCCTACATACCCACAGAGGGCCACCTCCCTGACCTCTGGCCCCAGTGGCTGCGCTCCACCTCACAGCTCTGTCTCCTCAGGAGCACCGTGTCAATGGAGCCACACCCCACGCAACCCTGGGACCAGCTTGCTCACTCGGAATAATTCCCCCGGTCATTTTAAGAAAATTCTCAGAATTCATCTCAGGAACAGCTGAAACTTTAGAAGCAATCTAGGTGACCAACAGTAAGGTGACTATGGCACCTGAATAATGGTACTTCAAGAAATGATTAAAAATCAGGCCAATCGACAATTATTGGCATTA
Source organism: Aplodontia rufa (assembly GCA_004027875.1). Taxonomy (NCBI): domain Eukaryota; kingdom Metazoa; phylum Chordata; class Mammalia; order Rodentia; family Aplodontiidae; genus Aplodontia; species Aplodontia rufa. The sequence continues at coordinate 894 of PVKS010001836.1, forward strand.
CAAGGTACCTAAGTGACAACAGAACCGGTTAAGAGACGATACATGCTGTCCTGTCACTGAGCTCAGCAAGAGTGGGAGGAGGACTCCAGGTCTGCTTCCTGCCTCCAGAGGGACACAGACTTAAAATGAGTGCATCCAAAACCCAGAGCCCCTCTCTTGGGCGTGATGTAGTGTGCCTGCAAACACCCACTCTTGATCCTCCCTGGGGCAAGAAAAGAGTAGGTGCATGTCCAGCATCTTTGATTTTTTTGGGATACATCCCAAGAGACTGGTTTCTATCTTGTCTATATCAAAGCAGGAGCAATACAGAGCATCTCCTTGGGGACCAAGAACAAGGGCCGTCCATTAGCACCAGTGGCTGCAGTACCACAGACAGACACTAGGTAGCGCTGCAGTACCATGGCTCTACAGTAACAACCCCTACAAAGTCAAAGAAAAAAATCTTGCAAACAGCAACACAGAAAGCGATCCACCACATATAAGGGAGCCACAGTACTGCAGACAGAGAAGACCTAGCACCAGAGAAGGAAGTAGCATACCCCACTAGGGGACTATAGCCCCCAAAGGACACAGCCTCAGAAAAGGCTCAAGAGGGCTCTAGAATCTCTTGCTAGGACAACTGGAAGAAGACTTTCCAAATCAACACCAGAATATAAAGACCGAGAGAGGTGGCTGATGTTTTTCAAATGCTAAAATCCCAACAGTAACAACAAAAATTACACAAATAAATAAAAAAATATGGCATGCTTGAGTAATAAATTAAATTTCTAGAGCCCAACTCCAGGGGGGAAAAAAGATGTATGAATTACCAAAGAATTCAAAGTGTGTCTTAAGAATACTCCGTGAATTTAAAAAGAGCACAAGTAGACAAGTAAACAAAACAGGACAGCGCATGAACAAAATATCAAAAAAAGAAACGGAAATTATGAAGGAGAGCCATACAGAAACTAGAACTGAAAAATACAAAACCTGAATTGAAAATTTTGCTAGAAAGACAGCTGACCTTGCCAGGCAGAAGAAAGAAAACTTGAAGACAGAACTTTCGGAATCAACGATGCAGGGGCTGGAGCGGTGGCTCGGCGGTTACGGCGCTTGCCTGGCATGAGCAAGCACCTGGGTTCAAAACCCAGCCAGCACCACGTACACAACGAAGTGTGGAGCAATGAAAGGCACATGAAAAACTAAATAAAACTGATTCTCTTTCTTTAAAAAAAATTAACGACGCAGAGGAATAAAAAGAAAAAAGAAAAAGACAATCTAAAATATCTAAGAACACCAAGAGCAAGACAACATACAGATTACAAGGCTTACAGGAGGAGAAAAATTTTCAGGAAATATGGCTGAAAACTCCCCCACTACAAAAAGAAAGAATAGACACTCAAATTCAAGAAGCTCAAAGAACTCCACTATGATAAATCTTATGAGATCTACATCAAGAAATAACAGGGGTTGGACTTAGCTCAGTGGCAGAGCGCTTGCCTAGCATGCACAAGGCCTGGAGTTCGGTCCTCAGCCCTGAAAAAAAAAAAAAAGAAAAGAAACAACATAATGAGGCAGGAGTAGAGGCTCATGCCTGTAATCCCAGCAGCTCAGGAGGCTGAGGCAGGAGGATCACGAGCTCAAAGCCAGCAATTCTGGGAGGCCTTAAGTGACTAGCAAGACCCTGTCTCAAAGTGAAAAATAAAAAGGGTTGAGGATGCGGCTCAGTGGTACTTCTGGGTTCAATTCCCAGGTGTAAAACAAAAATAAATGAATAAAAGAGAAAAGCGTCATAAGCAAATTGTTGCAAGTCACAAAGAGAATGAAAAAATAATCTTCAAAGTAGCAAAAGTGACCCACCCCTTCCTATTAGATTATCAGAAGACTTCTGAGAAGAAACCTTGCAGGCTAGAAGGAAACCGCACATTCAAAATTTAGCACATTCAAAATTTAGCACATTCAAAATGCTAAAACCAGAACAGCAAACAAAAGGGCTATTTCTGGCAAAGTTGTTACTCAAAAGAGAAGGTGGGGGAAGCGGAGGGAGAAACTCAGACTTTCTGAGATAAAGGCTGAGTGAGCCATCACCGCTTCTGTCTTACTGCTGAAGGAAGTCCTTCGAATGGAAGCACAAGGATGATCAGCAGCAAAAAAGACCATGCAAAACACGCAACTCCTGGCAAAGGAGATCCACGCAGACTCCTGCAGGAAGGGCACGCAGCTGATAAGCCATCTTAAATCTGATGGGATTTTAAGAACCAAAAGTATGAAGAGTGCTAAAAATCTATCATTAATGGAGATGTAATATAAAAAGGATAATTGGTGTAAACAATAACAAAGGCGGAGAGACAGATGTAAAGGAGTATACATTTTACACTGAAGTTAAATTGCGATCAGTTTTAAATAAATTGTTTTAAAGAGGTTTTGTGAAGCTGAGATGATACCACCAAGAAAGCATTTCTAGAGGCACAGGGAAATGAGAAGGGAATCGACACGTCACCGTAAAAACCAACAAAACACAAAACAAGGCAGCGAGGGTTTCTAAAAACAGATCAATAAAAATAACAAAACTTTAGCTCAAGTGACCCAACAAAAAAGAGAAGATTCAGATCATTAAAATTAGAGATGAAAAAGGGGAGCTACTTGGGAGGCTGAAGCAGGATTGTGGGTTCAAGGTCAGCCTGGGCAACACAAGACTCCACTGAGGAAGAGGAAGGAGAAAAGGAAAAAGAGGAACGAGGGGGAGGAGGGGAAGTAGGGAGGGAGAAAAGGAGAAATGAGAGAGGACACTAGAAATCATAAAAGGGTCGATGTGCTAATACAGGAGATGACCTGGAAGAAATGGTTAATCCCTAGAAACATATGACCTACCAAGACTGATGGTGGAGAAATAAAGATTTGAACACACAGATGGCAAGAAAGGAGACTAAAGCAGTAACAACAAAAAATAATTTTTAAAAAATCTCCTACCATAGAAAAACTCAGGACCAGAGAACTTCACTTAATAATTATGCTGAGCAAGGGCTGGAGCGGTGGCTTAGTGATTACAGTGCTTGCCTAGCATGCATGAGGACCCCGGGTTCAAACCCCAGCATTACAAGCACAACTAAGTGTAGGGGAAATGAAAGCCACATGAAAAACTAAAGAAAACTGATTCTCCCTTCTTTCTCTCACTGTTCTTCTCTCTTAAAAAAAAAATTATGGTAAGGACTTAAAGAATTAATATCTATCTTTCTCAAAGTTCCCATGGAACTGAAGCAGAAGGAACCCTTTCAAACACCTCCCTCTGAGATCAGAACCAACAGTTTTTCCCTGTAAGACCATGGATTAGGTGAAGAAGGCCACTCTTGCCACTAATAGTCACACTGGCTAGACCACTTAGACAAGAAGAAATAGAAGGCACTGAAATAGGAAAGAAGTAAACTGGCTGGAGCGGTGGCTCAGCGGTTGGAGCGCTTGCCTGGCATGCGAGAGGACCAGGGTTCAAACCCCAGCACCACACACACAACTAAGTGTGGGAAGAACGGAAACCAGATGAAAACACAAAAGCTGATTTTCTCTCACTTGTTCCTAATCTCTCTTTAAAAAAAAAAAAAAAAGCTTAGTAGCTGTACACAGATGACATAATTTTACACAGAGAAAACTCTAAAGACTCCTAAGAACTACTATAAATAATAAAGGATTTTATCAGTTTCAGCATACAAAATCAAGACAAAAATCCATCATATTTCTATCTATCAACAATGACCAATGTAAAAAAAAATTAAGAAAACAATCCCATTTACTATTTATAGCATCAAAGGGATAAAACATTTAGGAATAAACCTAATAAAGGATATAAAGGAATTTTGCAACAAGGACTACAAAACATTACTTAAAAAAATATATCAAAGTTGCAGCTGGGTGGGATGGTGCACACCTTTAAATCCCAGAAGCTCAAGAGGCTGAGACAGGAAGATCGTGAGTTCAAATCCAGCCTCAGCTACTCAGGCCTGAATCAACTTAGCAAGACCTTGTCTCAAAATAAAATATAAAAAGGGCTGGGGATGTGGCTCAGTGGTTAAGTACCCCTGGGAGGGAGGAAGGGAGGGAGGGAGGGAAGGAAGGAAGAAGGGAGGAAGGGGGAGAAATCAAAGATAAATATAAATGGAAAGACACCGTGCACTCCTGGATGAGAAGACTTAATGTTAAAATGTCCATGCCACCCACAGCAATCTACATGTCTTATACAATACCCTCATGATATTTTTCATAGGAAAATCCACCTTGAAATTCATAAAGAATCTCAAAGGATCCCAAATAGGCAATCTGGTAAAGCAACAAAGTAGGAGGCCTTACTCTTCCAACTTCGAAATACACTATGAAGCAATATGCATCAAATCAACATGGTCCTGGCATGAAGACAGACACTATGTAGGTAGGTAGACATGTAGACACACACACACCCCACAGTCAGATTAAATAGGGAACCCAGACATTGTCAAGAATACACAAGTAGGGGCTGGAGAAGCTGCTCAGTGGTACAGGGCTTGCCTGGCACGCACAAGGACTCAGGTTCAAACCCAGCACCACATATGAATGAAACTGGACCCAAACTTTGTACTATATACAAAAATTGGGTTAAACTCAAACCAAGGAGCTAACATCATAAAACTCCTAGACGAAAACACAGGGAAACCTTTAGAACGTTGGATTTAGCGACAATGTCTTGGATATGACACCAAACACGTAGACAAAAAAGCAAAACTGGACAGATGAGGTTACCGCATGTCAAAGGAAGTCACCAACACAGTGAGAAGGTAATTATCAAATTGAAGAAAATATCCGCAAATAATCTAGTAAAGGGTTATTATCCAGAGTGTTTAAAGGAACTTCCACAAGTCAACAAGGAAAAAAATCAAATAATCCAATTGAAAAATGGGCAAAGGGGGCTGGAGAAGTGGCTCGTTGGTTATGGCATGTGTGAGGGCACGGGTTGGAACCCCAGCACCACATACACAACCAAGTGTCTGAGCAACGAAAGCCACGTGAAAAACTCAATAAAAATTGATCTCTCTCTCTCTCTCTCTCCATCCCTCTCTCTTTAAAAAACAAAGATGAGAAAGGGGACTATCATGATGCAGCAACCCCACCCACAGCTGTGTGTCCAAAGAACCCCACACAGCAGCTTGGAGAGAGGCCACACGCGTGCACCACAGCGTCATTCACGGTGACCCCACAGGGAGCTGCCGTGAAAATGGGGCTTCAACGAACATCGGAACTTTATGCCCCTTTCAAAAAGAAAGACATCACAACCCGAAGCCCGAGGACACCATGCTAAGCAAAATAAGCCGGTGACAAAAGGACAAATGCTCAAACTTCACTCACATGGAGCATCTGAAATGGTCAAGGTCAGAAATGCAGGGTGGAAGGTGGTAACGAAGGGCTTGTGGGGCAGTGAACTGACCTTTGCCGGATCCAGAAGTTCAGCTTTGCAAGATGAGTAAGTTCTAGAAGTCGGTTTGCACAACGATGCACAAACACAACACTATCCAACTGCAGGCTCGAATGGCTAAGATGGTGAACTGAACAGTACGTGTTCTCACACAAAGCGAGAAGGGCGCTGTACCAAACGGTGTACTAAACAGCTGTCAAGAATGAGGGTACCTGCAAGCACCCATCCAACGCAGGCTCACGGCTGCCGCAGCACACTCTTACACACCCACCCTCAGCAAAGCCTGCCGTGCACCCTCCCTCTCATCCCCACCCTATCCTTAACTTCCTAAAGAATTATTCTTCTAGTTCTAAAAAAAAAAAAACCCGTTTCCATCAATTCTCTCCTGGTACAGAAACTGAAAATAAATTTTGAAAGCATCTTAGCTACACTTCAATTTCCTGACATGAATTTCTTATGTATCTATTTGCCCTAGAACAAAACACCCAGATTCAACAACAAGAATATTGGGATGTATAAAAATGTTTTCCTTACTATTTTGAAATTAAAACAAGACTTCTCTAAATCTAGGATACCATATTTTTACATACAAAACCCATATTCTTGGGCCGGAGCAGTGGCTCAGCGGTCATGGTGCTTGCCTGGCATGCACGAGAACGTGGGTTCAAACCCCAGCTCTCCATACACAACAAAGTGACAGAAATGAAAACAAGATGAAAAACTAAAATTGATTCTCTTTCTCTCACTGTCCCTTTCTTTAAAAAAACAAAAACAAAACCCCATATACTGCTACACCTGATGCTTCATTCCAACCTTCTCTATCACTTACAGTTCTCATTCCACGAACCGAGAGAGTCAGTCGTGCCGTGGGTTGCTGTGGTTTGGATCTCAGATGTCCCCACAAGCATTGGTCCCCAGAGAAGCCCTACTCAGAGACGGTGTGGAGCCTTGAACATGTGTGGCCCACTAGGAGGACTTCAGGACACTGAGGGTGCAGCCAGAACTACACTGCGGGACCCCAGACTCCTCCTCCTTTCTCCGCCTTGGTCCCTGGCCAAGAGATGAGCAGTGGGCTCCCGTACACGCTCCTGCCATGTGCAACAGGGCAACTGATCATGGACGGGAATCTTCAAAACCATGAGCCAAAATAAACCTTTTCTCACTCTAGGTTAATGATCTTAGGTTTTCATTAGAATCCAACATCAAAGGAGACAAAGTCTGACCCCAACCTGGGGCCTTCCTCACAGCCTCCTTCTCCCCCACTCCTAGCAGCTGTCAATCACCTCCTTGCTGGTTCAAGAACCCAGAATCTCTTCTTCCCACCCTCACTAAAATCTCCTCGAAAGAAAGGCTCTAATAAATGTCTAAAGTGAGAAACAACAATGCCAGCTGCAGTGTGCTATGCTTCTCCAGAGTTTTTGCATTTTGGACAAGGAGTAAACTCCCCTTGGTTAAAGAAATCAAATTTCAACTGTGGACTTGTGTCCCCAAGGGCACAAGGAGAATGAAATTTGAAAGAAATATGAGCTTTCTAGAATTCTTTCGGCCTGGGTGACATGACATCATAGTATCTACATTAGGACTGTAACGCAGAAAATTGGACCATTAGGTTAAATACCAACTTTATTATCTGCTATATAAATGTAACTGAATTGTGGCCTTCTAAAGGATTTATTCTAGCCAGGCATTATGGCACATGACTGTAATCCCAGAAGCACAGGAGGCTGAGGCAGGAGGATTGCAGGTTGCTCGGCAACTTAGCGAGGCCTTGAACAACTCAGCAAGACCCTATCTCAAAAAAAAAAAAAAAAAAAAAAAGGGCTGGGGATGTGGCTCAGTGGTTGAGTGCCCCTGGGTTCAATTCTTGGTAGCAAAAAAAGAAAAAAGGAGTTATTCTATCACGAGATCTCTCAAAAAGATGGTAAGGAAATCCTTCTTTAAAATTTGCCAAATAAGCCAGGCATGGTGGCGCATGCCTATAATCATCCCAGCCGTTTGGGAGGCCAAGGCAGGAGGATCACAAGTTTAAAGCCAGTCTCAGCAACTTAGTGAGGCCCTAAGCAATTTGGTGAGGCCCTATCTCAAAATAAAAAATAAAAACGAGCTGGGGATGTAGCTCAGTGGTTAAGCATCCCTGAGTTCAAACCTCAGTACCAAAAATAAATAATAAAATTTGCCAAATAAGTAACCCTTAGTTCTTTTCAACAATGAAGAGTTAAGAAGAGAGGGGAGGAGGACTGGGAGAAGAGAGGAAGTGAGGGCCGCTCCTCCACACAGGGGCTGGGGTGCACGCTTGCAGCTCGAGAAAACCCAGAGCCACGCTCTCAGTCGCCACGGAGACCTCTCTGCTCTCTGAGATGCAGTTAGGACCACACAGATCTGAGCAGGGGTGTGCTTTCAAAACCCCCTGTTTCAGTGAAAATACAGCCCTGATAACACTTTTTCTTTAGAAACGCAAAAAACATTACAGGAAAAGCCACACTTACCTGAATGTAGTACGTGCCCTTCTCCTGCGCATACATCATTAGAAAGCAGTAATCTAGGTTTTGCTTTGTTCTCCATCTGAAACAGATTCAAAAACACATTAGAAATCAGACTGAAATTCAACCAGATCAGATAGACACCTCCGGTATGTATCAGAACACACACAGGATAGAGAGTCAACGAAAACTTTCTTCTCTAGCAACACCTTTATCAAATGCATCCTAAGAACACTAATCTTCAAGCTGTGCTGAGGGGAACAAAAAATGGGGGTCAAGTAGGTAGGTTTGGGAAACACTGTGTACCTGTTTCTCCAGGGATGGATTAGTTTATTAGAGGCACTAAAACATCCAGGGGTAAAGACATTTTTTGGTGGTGCCAAGGCATTATCGATGCTAGGCAAGTGCTCTACCACTGAGCCAACACACACCCAAGAAAAAATTTAATCCAATATTTTCCAAACTTCCTTGACCACAGGAAGTGGTCAAGTAACATCTTAATGTCTTGTTGAACTAATACCTTGAAAATTATACTTTGGGGAACTCAGGTGCCTAGGACTGTGTTTTGCATACAGGTACAAATTAATAAATATATAATTACTATAGGTACACATTAATAAACATGTACGTAATGCTAAAAGTCATATTCAAATTTAGAGTATTTAGTCCTTTCAATGAATTACTGGAAGCCTACAGAAATACACAAAGGCTGAATAACCAAAGTAGTTCCAAAACCAGTTTAAGGAAAGGACAGTCAACTTAAAGCTCATACTCAGAAAATGTCTCCAGAATACCTCTCACAAGTTGCCCTGGCTTCATGAGACTACCTAAAACATTTCGGCAAATCCAGTCCTAAAGGTTTTCAGCTTTGACGAACGGGAACTATATTCACTAACGATCACACTCATGAGAACCGAAGACGTTAAAGGACGTGTGGCTCACCTTACTCTTTCTTTCGAGTCTCCGAATGTCTCCTTTAGATTCGTCAAGTCAGGATAATAGCTTTCCGGAGGTGATATGACTTCCACCAAACCAGAACTCATCTCTTTAGAAAATCTACCATGAGGAAGGAGAGATGAGTTATCTGAGCGCGGTGAGATTTTATTTACCTTAATGCTCAATTTAGCGCGCTTTACATAACGCACATCAGAAAGCAGGTGTAGCAGAGATGACGCGGTGGCCACAACGCGCCACACGCAGCTGCTCATCTCTGAGCTTATTTTTCAGAAAATACAGTTTTCCTAATAGCACAAGGCTTAGGGTTTTGCTACTGTTTTTAATAATGCTTTAAAAAAGAAAACAGTGTAAAATATCATTACTCTTAGAGTAGCAAAAAGCCTAGAACTGTAGGCCTTCCATTCCTCCAGGAAATCAGAATGTTTTGAAAAAGATAAATTGATTTATTTTTACAGAAAATAGGGAATGAAAGAAAGCAAACCAACTTTTGTGTAAATCTAAATATATATACTTGAAAATTCAAAGTCCTTCAATTATCTGGAGGCTTTGGGTTATAGACTATGTCACTGTAGACAAGGGCGTCTCAACGGGGGTGATTTTTATCATTCCCGAGACACTTAGCAATGTCTGGAGACGTTGTGGCTGTCATACCTGTGGGCAATCCTATGATCTATACCTGCCCTCTGCACGGGTCAGCCCTAACACAGTTATCTAAGCACAAAACCTAAGCTGAGCTTGAGAGCCCTGCTCTGAAGCGTCTGAATCAGTCTGCACTGACACCAGCGTAGTTTCTCTGCATTTGCCATCTTCCGCATTTCTGCAAAGCTCGAGGAGGTGCTTATGTAACAACCTGCCTTGCACAGATGTTTTGAGCACCTCGCTGCACTTTTTCCCAGCCTTGGTTTTCCTGCACACTGCACGAACCCCAGCACAGACCTGTCCGTGTGGTCTACAGGAACGGGCACCAGTCATGAACTAATGCCCTGTTCCTTTATTTAAGGAGTTCATACACCAAAGTGCATTTCCACAAAGACTATCAAGAAATTCAGCACTTGGGGAAAATCTAACAAATGAAAATTTAATCCTGATCTATACATAATATTTTTTTTTAATTTCCAGGTGTAGCATTTCGAAGGACAAAAAGTCACATTATTTTAAATCTTGAGCTGATAAATAATTGTGACTTCTCTCGTCTTTGTTTTTCTAAGTACAAAGTAGAAACACAGAGTTCCATGAAGAAACCCATGTCAAGACTAATTTTATGGTATCATTATTAAAACTACTAAGGCAATATTATGAAAGCTAATAATTTGTGAAACCTACTAAACTTTCCACCTGTTACCTGCTTCATGACCTGCAGCAGGATCAGATTCAGACACAGCTCAGCTCTGAGATCTGAAATGGCTAGGTGAATTTATATACCCCGACACAAGCACTTTTGCTTGTCAAATAAAGAGTGAAAGATTTAAATAATCTGTATTTGCTGCCTTCAGGAACAAATATTTGATAGTGCTGCACACAACATTCAAATATTTTCTACAAACAAATATACCAAGTTATTCCATCAGATAAATGATTTATACCCACCTGCTTTATGACAACATAAAAAACAGTAAAAGGTGGTCTAATGAACAATGAAGTTCAAGAGAAATGAACTATAGTTTAGCAGTAGCTATAATAGTCCTACTTTCTTAAGAAAGACTTACTCTTTCTCCAGGTTGGCTACCACACTGTGTACATAGGCAGTGTCTGTCTGGAAAAGAAAAAAAGTTCTACTGAAATTCATGTTTTTATATTTTTATTAACGTTTAATACTGAACTCAAAATTAGACCAATGATGAAGCACGCATCAAAACATTAAACTTTCACATAACTTAGGAGATTTGCGTTTCTGTATTTTACTGCATTATTGTGCTATTCGGTATCATTAAATACCTCATACAGCAAGCAGATTTGTATCATTTTCCATTGTCTACATTCATTCATCAGAAAAACTGGGCACAGAAACTCCTCCTACTTCTCTTAAAACATCCCCACTCTTGAGTATTGAGCAGCAGCCGTGATGGACACAGTGTACTATCGAGAAGGATTTTTCCGCTTGGATTCTTAGAACTTAGGTTCAAGATTTGCCTCTGTGGCTACTGGACTGTATTATTTGAAGTAAACTGTTTCTCCAAGCTTAAGTTTCCTATTCTATTTTTTAAAAGTGGGAGAAAACTTAGACCCCAGAGACTATGAGTTTAAAGAGGAGCTGGACCGCTGTGGCCTCCCCTAAAGAAAGCTGCACCTCTGACCGGCACAGAGGCTCAGGGTCAAGCCAACCCAGGCCTCCGGAGCAAACTCTACTCGCCCCTCTCCCACCCACTGTCAGCTTAGACAGGAGGCCACCAAGCTCTGAGGGCTTCCTTGAGGAGAGCAATTTTTCTTGCTATCTTTTTAAAAGCTACTCGATCCTGAGAACAAGTGTGTGAATCTAAAATGAACATTCATATTCTAGGGGCACTGGGACAGCGTGTTTGGACAGCTGAGAAGAGCATATAAAAAGCAAAAGAAGAGCCTTTCTCCTTGAGAATCAAGTGTTCTCCTGGCTAAGGAAATATTCTTATATGAAAACTAAGAGTGAGGGGCTGCAGTGGCAGCTTGGCGATTATGGTGCTTGCCCCTCATGTGCAAGCACACGAGTTCAAACCCCAGCACCCACATACACAACTAGGTGTCAGAGCAACGAAAGCCACGTGAAAAACTCAATACAAATTGATTCTCTCTGGGAAAAAAAAACAAAACTAAGCGTGAGAATTGCTTGTACCACAATGGGGATGTGCGTGAAAGCACCATGCCAGGTGGAAAAAGCAGAGTGCAAAGGAGTTCGTGCTATACGATCGCTTTATGGGAAACATCCCAAAGGCAGTTCTCCAACAGAAAACAGACCAGCAGTTGCCTTCGGCTGGGGGAACAGGAGAATTAACAGGAGACAATGGCCAAGCGTATCTTCTCAGAGGGATGGAAGCGTTCTAGTTGACCGAGGAGATGGCTCCATAACTCCTTTAGTGGGTGCACTGCATACTGTGTGAATTATTTAAAAAAAATATTCAAGGTTACATACTTGCATTAAGGTCACTCAGCTGCTCTTGGAGATAACTGAAAAAGCTGAATGCATGCAAATGTGGGCCCAGAGAAGATGAGGTAAGCAAGACGGCAGCATCAGAAGTCCCAGGCTCTGCCCCACCCGGGCAAGTTCAACTGCCCACCGACCAGAACGTCTTTCTGAAAATCCCAATACTTGGAAACAAGCACGAGATACCCTCATGGTCTGCAGAACTGAATAACAGCAGGATAAGAAGAGTAATTATAGTCTCTCTACTATCACAGCACTCCTGCCCCTCCAAGTTGGCACAATGGCACGTGGAGAGACTTTCCCACGGCCTGTCCCGGCCACAGGGAGAAGAACCAGGGACAGGTTTCCAGCCTCTGCAGCATCCAGAGATACATCCCAGGAGCTTTTTATTATTATTATTATTAGTTTTTCAACCCATCTTGAGTCCCTAAATAGCTAGACTCCATGCCCAGACTCAGAGCAACAGAAGAAAGAGCCGGACCCTCGAGATGTGGCAATCTATGAAATGATTGACATTCAATGAACCACGAAAACATACGGACAGCACAATCAAATGTTGTTTGGAAAACAATACATAAAAAAGTAAAAGAATTGACGGAGAAATTGAAAAAAATTGAAAAAAAATCCAAGCAGAAAACCTACAGAAGAAGAATACAATGAGTGAAGTAAAAATTTCAACATAACGCTCTAACAGCTGACCTGACCAAGAAAAGCATCATTAAGTTAAAGACAGAGCATTTGCAATTATCCAGTCAGAAGAATGAAAAGACAAAAAAAAAAAAAAAAATATTGAAGAGAGTCTATGTGGACTGTAGGAGAACATCCTGAGACCAAAACACAAGACTTGCAGAAGCTGAAAGAAGAGGGAAAACGGCCAAAAGGTAAACTTAAAGAACCAGCTGAAAATTTCCCTGATCTGGCCGTAGAAGCCAAAACCCAGGAACTCACCAATAAAACTTAACCCAAGAGGAGTTCAGCAAGACACGTAAGGGGCTGGAGCAGTGGCTCGGCAGTTACGGCGCTTGCCTGGCATGCGCAAGTACACGGGTTCAAACCCCATCACCCACATACAAACTAAGCATGAGAGCAACGAAGGCCATGTGAAAAACTCAATAAAAATCGATTCTCTCTCTCTCTCACTGTCCTTCTCTCTTTAAAAAAAAAAAAAAAAAGACACATAATAACCAAACAATTGAAAATCAAAGACAAAGTTCTCACATCAGAGAGACACTAGAAATACTCGGCACATAAGGTACATCATACAGGTCTCTCCAGAGGTCTCAGCAGAAACCCTGCAGGACAGGAGGGTGGATTGATATATTCCAAGTGCTGAAAGAAAAAAAAAAAAAACCACTAACAACCAAGAGTACTTCACCCAGCAAAGTCGTCTTTCAAACATGGAGAAATAAAAGCTTCCCCACCCCAATAAAAAACACTAAGGGAGGTCATGATTCTTCTTTAAGGAGCTCCCTTTCAGTAAAGGGGTTTTTAAGCTGGGTGGGGGGAAGGGCTCTAAAGACACAGGAAGCACACAAAATCACAAAACTCAGCGGTCTAAGTGAAGCGGGCATATTCAGAACACTGCAGGACAATGACAGTGCGTACAGCAATCTGTCCCCAGCACAGAGGTTAAAAGACAAAACTATTAATTTATTTCAGCTATAGCTAATGGGATCCACATTACAAAATGATATACATTCTCATACCAACACCATAAACCGTGGGCGCAGGCCTAAGTGTGAAGTTGTTGGGTGCCGTCAGCTTGAAATAGGCTGCTGGAAGTTTAAGCTGCTGTGTGCAGGCCTCACATCCTCAGTGGAAGCACACAAACAGAAAGTATGCAAAGCACACCAGCACCTCAAACCGGAAGGGAAGGCAGCAAGAGAGGAGGAGAGGGGCTGGAGCGTGGCTCGGTGATTACAGCGCTTGCCTGGCATGCGCGAGGACGCAGGTTCGAACCCCAGCCCCACACACACAATGAGTGTTGGAGCAACGAAAGCCACGTGAAAAACTAAAGTGGAGTCTCTCTCTCTCTCACTGTTCCTCTCTCTTCAGAAAAAGGACAGTACTACAAAACAGCAGCAATTAGCAAAATGGCAGTGATCAGTACCTATCAGTAAGGGCCGCGAGTGCAGACAGTCAAATTCTCCAATAAAAAGACACAGCGACTGACTGGACTGAAAATCATCAAGACCCAACTATGCTGCACACAGGAGATTCCGTTCGCTTTTAAGGACACATGCAGACTGAAAGTTAAGAACGGATTAAAAGATTTCCCATGCAAATGGAAACCAAAAAAGAACAGAGATATTGTAGGTCACACAAACAGACTTTACGTGATAAACTATAAATACAAAGAAAGTCATTCTATAAATAATAAAAGGGTCGATTCGTACAATTGTAACTTATATGTGCCCAACATCAGAGCACAGAAATGTACTAAAGGCATCTGAAAGGACCCAAGGTGGGGACAGCTGTGCTCCTGCAGGAGTGATCACAGAGGGCTTGCCCTCACGCTCCGTGAGAACTGTTCTGCTTCCTACTCCCAGGCTGCTCCTTTACCAGCCCTGCGGCTTCCCCGTGTGTGGACGGATACAGCACGGACTCAAAGGTGCCATTCTCTGCGTAGTGTTCTCTCTAGAACTCTGCTCTGCGATTTCCAGCTGCTGAGTGGTGCCCTCTGCACTGTGACACCAGAAGTGTCTCTCTAAGCAACCACATCCTGTGTCATCTGCTGTCCAGTGCCTGAGAACAGTTGGTTCACACATTTGGTCCAGGCTTCTAACTGCTTATGTCAGGAAGATAAGCCCAGTTCTTGCCAACTCCATTGTGGCCAGAAACAAAAGTCACTTAACATAAGAAGGAACTCCTGGGAATTCCAGAAATATAATGTGTTCATGTGACAGATCACCAGGATTGAAAGAACAAGAACATGTCAAAACGGGGCTGGCAGCTCACAATAAACTGTATTCCCTAGGATCCACAGAAAAGGTGTTACTACCCACCTAACGCCTGATTTTATACTCTCAGTGAAGTACAGACACACCAAGAAAGACACCAGTGCTGCACATGCTAGCTAGCCAAGTTTCTAAAGTGGTCAAGGATTGAAAGATAATAAGAAAGAGGAAGTTCAAGAGCTAGACAAAAGGAAACAAAGGATTACTTCTTCATTTGCAATACATCCGTCCTCACTGTCCTCCTGCTGACAGGCACGCTCAGGGATAGCAAGGGCTCTGCACCCCAAGAGTTCAAGATATAGTCACACACAGACTACGTCTGGCATCTTCAGGAACACCCAAGTTCAAGCCTCACCTAGATGATGACAAATTTTCCAAGTAGTCCCTGTCTCAGCCCTTACCAAAGTAGCCAGTGGGCCCCTTTCAAAAACCACAGCGTAGGGGCTGCAGCAGTGGCTCAGCAGTTACAGCGCTTGAGTATGCTAGTTCAAACCCCAGCGCCACGTACACAACTAAGTGTCAAAGCAAGAAAGTCATGTGGAAAAACACAATAAAAATTGATTCTCTCTTTCTCTCTTACTGTCCCTCTCAGTAAACTGGTACAGGCACTCTGGGAAGCAGTGTGGAGACTCCTCAAAAAATTAGGGCTGACAGATGCCCCTCACTCGACGAGTTGATTCAAAAACTTTGGTACATATATACAATGGAATACTACTCGGCCATTAGAGAAGACGATATTATGGCTTTTGAAGCCAAATGGATGGAGATGGAAAAAATTATGCTAAGTGAAGTATCCCAATCTCAGAGACTCAAGGGCCAAATGTTCTCTCTCATTTGTGGAAGCTAGAATACAAGCGGAAACAGTATGATAGATGGCCAAGCTAACAACTACCTCAACATGTATGAATTTTTACACGATCATGGGGAACCTTGCCTAGGTTCCTGGGGGACGAAGGGAGGTGGGCAGGGAGAGAGGGAGGAAGGGAATAGGAAGGACATCAAGGAGACCAGAGGGAGGTAGTATGGGGGAATCTAATCAGAGGAGAACTTCTGACCTCCAGGAGAAGTCCAATTAACATGGGGCTTAAGTAGGGGAAAACATGAACCATGGGGAACCCAAGGCGGGAAACCATGGTCTGGCACCAGTCTTGGCTTGTTCTGTCATTACATGTTTGTTCTTGATTGTTTGATGATGAATCCCTAATTATAATACCAAATAAAAATTGAAAAAAAAAACCCACAGCATAGTCACGAGACAACATGAGATGGATCCAAACAGACATTTTGCAAAATAACTGACCAGTGCCCATCAAAAGCATCCAAGTTCATTCGAGGCAAGGAAATACAAAGGCTTTGTCAAGGGTGGGAGGAAGCCTAAGGATTCAGAACCACTAAGTGCAGGGTGGGATTCTGCAGCAGACACTGGAACAGGAGTGTGACTTCAGGCGGAACAGGATGAAATTCAACGAAAGACTGCAATTAGGAACACCAGACCAGTTTCCTGGTATAGATCAGTGAGGAAGGCTACGTGAGCTGTCAGCGTTAGAGTGCGCAGAGTGAAGGAACACTGTATAATTTTTCCAACTTTCCTCTACATCTAAAATTATTATAAGATGAAAAGGTCTTCTCAAGTGCCTGTTAAATATTGTTGGGTGTCTTCTCTAAACTCAAACAACTTTCCATCTTAATTAGAGCAAGGATTGGCAAAGCAGATCCACTGTCTACACTGAGACTCTAATCCATTCCCTTATACGTTATCCCCGGCTCATTTTCATGCTCAAATGGCCGAGTTCCTACAGAGGCTGTATGACCAGCAAAGCCCAGAATACTTACCATTGGCCCTTACAATTGACTGAGAGCAAGAGTGAAGTTCTCACAATGACCCATGGTGTCCTCTGTGATCTGGCACAATCTGTCCTTTTCTGCCTGCCTCCTTCTCATGAGCCCCACTCAGGCCTCTCCTTGCTCTTCTGCAGTGCCAAGCAGTGCCCTGGCCCAGGGCCTGTGCATCCCCAGCACCTCTGCTGCCTCTTCAGGCCTTCGTCCAGGAGTCCCTGCTAAGCCCTCGCGGGACCGCCACACACTCCCTTTCTTCCTTACCCTCATTCATTCTCCACAGTGCTAATATCTAACATACTACACATTCGGATATTTTTTTCTGTCCTTCTCTACAAGTTACAATGGGCACAAGTTTTGTTTTATTCCACCAAATACCATTTACCACTTTTTCAGAGAATATTTGTTGAATCACCAGCAAATTTGATGAGATAGTGTGTGCAGATGCCATTTCTCCTCAATAGTTGTTGATATGATTTATAACCAACGCATATACAGACATCTTAAAATCTAGCTGCCGGGAAATCACAGGTCAAATACTACTGAGGCACTATTGTAATCTATAATTTCAAATCAAGAACAGGAAGAAGCAACTAATACCTAGAAGATAATCAGCAAGCACAGAGAAGACGTGAACAACACTGTTAACCAACTAGCTCCAACAATCATCTACAAGAACTCTCCACTCGATCACAGAAGAATTCACTTGTTCTACACACAGGGGACACAGCGGGACAGACTGCATGCTGGGCCATCAACAAGTACTGATAAATATTAAAGAACTGAAATCATACAAACTATGTTCTCTGACTACAATGGAGCTGAATAAGAAATCAATAACAGAGGGCAATTTACAGAATTCTCCAACAGATAAAAATTTAAAAGCACATTTTTAAATAACCCTTGGCTCAAAGAAGAAATTAAAAGGGGATGCAGAATGTATTTTTGATCTGAATGAGAATGAAAACATGATATGTCAAAACTGATGGAATGCGGCCAACTTGATACTTGGAAATCTGTAGCTTTAAATTGCCTGTATTATAAGAAAGTTCTCCAACCAACAATCTAAACCTTAAAACCCTAGAAAAAGAAGAGTAAAACTCCAAGAAAGCAGGGGGAAAGAAGTATTGAATACTACAGTGGAAATGACAGTCACCAGGAGTTTGTTACTTGCCTGCTAGCCTGCTAGGGCTAAAAGACCTAAAAGGTCTCAGAGGAAGAGGAAATGGGGAGGGTGGGGAGGAAGAAGATAAGACTATTCTGCATGGTGAACTTTGTAGAACTAACTGCCCTCTTCAGCCCTGGACACACATAATTCTTCTCAAAAGCTCTTCAGGTCCTGCAAGGTAGAGAAAAGTTCAAATCATTCAGGTCCCCAGCCCCAGGAGAATGAACGCAACTAGCGTTGCTTACTAGACAAGACTGACCTGCTTAAGCAGAGTGGATCACCAACAGCAAACTGCATTTTGAAAAATGAACAGCTGGTACCCTCAAGGCTCTGCAGGGATCCAGTTTGGTTTTAAAATCCAGAGGTAACGAGAAGAACCATGCAGACTAAGTGGATTTACGGATGCAGCTGGGCTCCATGGAAGAAGGAGAGAGTCTTTGTTTAAAAGAAAGCCAAATGGGGGACACACTCTGCCCCTCATTCTCCTGCCAGCCAGCAGCCTCAAAACCTGAGTCCCTTCATGATATTCATCAAAAGGGAAGAAGTCCAGCCAGTACACAAAATAATAAGGAAAGGAGGGGAAAGCTTAGCAAAATATATGAATAAAAGGTCTCATTATTAACTGATGTAACCCTAATTTCAGTCAATCGAAAGAGGACGAGAGGAACCAGGGCAAACCAACTAGCACACATGTTGAATGTTGTTCACTGTAGACCTAAGACCAAAATGATTGGGAAGATGAGAGACAGAAGGTACTGGTACAATCCAGAAAAGCTAACTGAAGCCCAGCAAAAACGGGCAGGGGGCTGCAGAGAGATAAGGGCTGCAGACTTCACGTGCAGCATCCTCAGTCAGAGGGTCCCAAGCAGATGTGTCACGTAACGGGCCCATGAGCCCACTTCCTACTACAGTGTCAAACTCTACGTGAGACTGACAGATCAGACAGAAGGGAGGAGGAGGAAACGCAGAAGCACACCGATTTCATTACCTCCCATGTCAGGAAACCAGAGATACTATCTAAGAAAGCAGAAGGGTTACATAACAGATCTGCACGGAGTTAGTTACAAAGGTGATCACAGGAATAAAAGTAAAAACTTCCCTCAAATACCAGAAAAATGAAACATACAAAACAAAGCAAATAGAATACATAATGGTAACTCCTTTAAAAAACATATGGGGGGATCACACCAAATGACAGGACTCAGATGGATATAAATATAAACTAAACTCATCCACTAAAAGAAGATAAAACCTTCCAAATCAAATCACAAAGCCAAATTCAACTTTAGGCTGTATACTACATGCATTTTTAAAAACAGAACAATTTAGAAAGAAAGGGAAACAGAAGGCAGGACCAAAGAACACCAAACAAACAGCCAAAAGAAAGCGTAGGTCACAATACTGTCATCCAGTAAGGGTGAATTCAGGCTCCCCAAACTAATAATGATGTATAAGGCACTTTAAAATGCTAGCAGGTAGCCAGATGTGGTGGCCCACACCTGTCATTCCAGCAGCTCAGGAGGCTGAGGCAGAAGGATCGCAAGCTCAAAGCCAGCCTCAGCAACTTGGCAAGGCCCTAAGCGACTCAGCCAGACCCTGTCTCAAAATAAAAAATATAAAGGATCGGTGATATGGGTCAGTGGTTAACCACTGGGTTCAATTCCTGGTACAAAAATAAATAAGTAAAAAATAAAAAGCTAGCAGGTATAACTGACAATTAAGATGCATTATAAATATCTGTGCATCAACTAACATACCATTTACAAAAACAGAAACTATAAGGGAAAAATAAAAATAGTAGCAGAAGATATTTAATTCATCAGAGTCCTTAACAAATTGGATACAGGAAACGTAAATACAGCAGGTCCTGTATAATTGATAGGTCTTATGCCTGAACTCTGAACACAGGACATGTATTTTCAAGATCATATAGGACACTCACAAAACCATTCATCTCTCAAGCCGCTAAGAAAAAACATCAATCAATTTAAAGGAGGAGCTACACAGACAACATTCTACAAAACTCAAAATCGAAAACAAACAGCACCCAATCCTAAGTCTACTACCAAAGAATAACATCCAAAAATCATTGAAGGGATGGGGAAGGAGAGAACTAGTCCAGGTGACTCTGAAAACCTGGGTACGTAAGACCAAGACAGAAGAACTGCAGGCAAATCCTCCATTGGGGCAATGCTATTCTAGGAGGTGGATTAACAACTCAAAACCACCAGATGCCCATTAGGACTAAAAAGGAGGCAGGGAATGCTAGGGAGGGATACTGGCCAAATTATGATTTATACTGTGTGCATGTGTGAATATGTAACAGAAAATCCCACCATTATGTACAACTATAATGCACCAATAAAAATATGAAAAAATCAAGGCAATTAGAAAAAAAAAAAAAAGGACATAGATACACTGTGAGTCACGAAGAGCAGGGTTTCTGCCTTGGAGATGATTTTAGAAATTAAGGAACAGGGGAGGGCTAGAGTCACCTCCAAGACTGGAATCAGAGGTCTCATTATAAACGGCTGGAGCTGTCCAGCTGTGTACAAACTCACACAGATGTATGTGCACATGCACACGCATATCTGCCACTGAAAGAGGCAGAAATAATGATCCCTCAGCACCCTAGGGCCCAGATCTTATTTTTTTTTTTTTTTTTTTTTGGTTTTGGTTTTAGTTTTGTTGTTCTTGCTGCTACTGTTAAAGGGGGCAGGGAGAGAATATCGGTTTTATTTAGTTTTTCATCTGGCCTTTGCCTCTCCGACACTCCGGTGTGTACGCGGTACTGGGGTTCGAACCCGGGACCTCACGCATGCCAGGCAAGCGCTGCAACCACTGACAATTATTTCAAAGTAGTTTTAAAAAGTGACATTGGTAATGTCATTATGGAATCTCAGTTCCGATTCTATTTACTAACTTAAAAATTAAACGAGGGTTTTTCAACGTGCCTAGGCCAATCTCAGAAACACTGCAGAGGCAGGATGACACAAGACGTGCTATCTGAAGTTCTCTTTCCAAATTCTCAGCAATCCTTCGATGGTCAGCACCAACATCATCTGCTTTCTGTGGGTTCAAGCCCTGTTCTGCCTGAAACCCACCTCTTTCTATAACCAGAGGCTTAGACATCTACCCCTGCACCTCGAGTCACAGTCTGTTCTGTGTTAGAGAGTTCAGGTCCTTTTGAACACAGACATCATCAGGATCACCATTAGAAACCACAGAAATGAGCTCTGGCATAATGGTCAGAAAAACGATCTACTGAGCGATGACCAGGCAGAAACAGAAAGCACCTCCACCTGGACCAAGGAACAGGCTAGGAAGGTGTGTGAGTCAGTCTGGACCCCAGCACAAAAATCACACAACACCTCAGTGCCACCACCCTCTCCCTGGGAGTTCCGCACCTGCCCTGCGATCCCCGGAATGATGCTGCCACCAGCATCTATCACCAGCGTGACTGTCCACTGCCCCAACTCCCTCATATTTTCTCATTTTTTTGTTACTAGCATACAGAAAATAAATTAATCCTTTACCCAGCCACCTTGCTAAATTCCCGTTCCTTTTAATAATTTGTTCATTTTCTGGGTCAGCTGAAAAGGACAAAGTTCCATTCAAAGACCAAGATAAGAACATGTAAGTGGCTGAGCTCCGTCAGGTGCCTGAATTGGTAAAGCAATATTTGATATTTTAGTTTCCATAGTGAGAAGATTTGTAAGGTGGGGGATTCCCCCAAAGTAAGAACGGGACAAGAAAAAAATTTTTGGCTAAAATCCAGATTATACTCCTGGGAAGTATTTAGATAGAAAATGATCTGAGTGATAAAAATGATATAAACAATATAAGAAATACTCTATGTACAATCAGAGCATAAAAATACATAAAAATAAGGTACACAAAAGATCATTAGTATACAGGTTTATAATTAAACTTTAAAAATAAACACAAGAATGATACAATCTTCAAATCTGAATAGCACACTTGGATCCTACTACAGATCCTAAAGGGCAGCTAGAATTCATTCCTTTCAACCCCTTCTGAATTCAGAATGGAGTAACTTTTCTAAATAATGCAACAACAGTCTACTGCGTAAAACTTGGCATGTTCCACAAATGTCTCCCCACAGGCTATCATGTCCTTATAGGTGAAATGACCAGAAAGGAACAAAAAAATAGGGCACTTAATCACTTTTCTATCTCCCTTCTCCTCCCAGAGGGGCAGCTTATGGTTCCCTCCTTTCAAGCAAAAAAAAAAAAAAAAAAAAAACCAGAAAGTCACGTGGGGAAGAGATGATGATGAAACCCTTGATTACGGGCATCACCAGTTCTTTTTCATTCTTAATTTCCTCAACTTTTAAAAATGGACCAGAGAGATGTTATGCCATCATATAAATTCCTGATTTATCTGAAAATGTTTGCAAAAGATGTGTTTATATTTGCCTGTTTACCCTAGATTAATTTCAAATGGGAGACTCAAGATGGCTCAGGGACAGGCTGGAGACTTAGATCTGGGACCTGCCCCACATGTAGGTCCTGGTCAAAGCCACAGACTGTGCACTTGTTCCTAGTGTCCCACAGGCCCCTACCAGCACCACTCTTTAAGGAAGAATCAAACACTGTAATTAATAAGAATTTTAAACTGCCTGAAGGCAATTCAGTGAACTCTTTAATTCTGTTCAGGACAAACTTTCTTGATTGAAATTCTGTATAGCTATACAGACACTGCATTTGGGACAAATGATTCTTCAGAGACAGGAATGCCGCCAACGCCTGCCTGGCATCTTCGGTTCCGTGCATGATCTCTCAGTGCCTCTCTGCAACATGCTGAGCTCAAAAGGGTCAGCTGCATCATTCTCACTGAAGAGATGAGGAAACTGGACCAAGAAAACTAGAATCTGCACAAGTGTCCTTCCCTAAGAAGCAGATTCCAGGCCCAAACACAGGCCCTCTGGCTCCAAACCCAATTTATAAATGGTGGCAAGAGTCTCAAACCCCTATGGACGCTGGGTTCTGTCTGTCGACTGGATATTACTCTTCAAGTGTTCAAGAAAGATTCTTTTATAGTTTAAGAGGTTTTTTTTGTTTTTGTTTTAATCGGGGACTGAATACAGGGGTGCTTAACCACTGAGCCACATCCCCAGCTCTTTTAGTTTTTGGTTTTTTTGTTTTGTTTTGTTTTTTTCCTGAAACAGGGCCTCACAAGTTGCCGAGGCTGGCTTTGAACTTGCAATCCTCCTGCCCTAGCCTCCTGAGCCACTGAGATTACAGGCATGCACCAACATGCCCAAGTTAAGACTTTCTTGCAATTAAACATTAATATGTGCTCATTGTCAGTAAATCCTAATTTTACAAAATTATATGCAGTACAAAGTAACATCAGTCAAATCCCAACTCTCAAGATACCTACTACTGATCACCTCAGGGCTATTTCAGGAGACCTATTTTCTTTACCTATTTTATTAATATACATGCAGGAGCTATATAAATATGTTCATGTGCTTGTATATATTTCTGTATTTGCAAATGTTTCTCCTAAATCTGTTTTTAGAAGCAGAATGGTGGTTTAAAGTGTATGCTTTTAAATTTTTATTATTATTATCAGGTTGCTTTTTTTTTTTCAGGGCTGAGGACCAAACTCAGGGCCTTGCGCATGCTAGGCAAGCGCTCTGCCACTGAGCTAGATCACCAACCCCCAGGTTGCTTTTTGATTGACCAATTTGATTACTTAAAATGTAAAACATCTGTAAGAGATAAGAACATAATAAGCAAAGTTAATACAAATAAACTAGACAAAATATTTCAAATGTGAAAATGTCTTACAAATGAAAACTTTAAACTAAAAAAATGAGCAAAACTTATAAATTATAAATACAAATGATCAAAAAATCCCATAAACCAACATTTAATCCCACCCAATAAAGAAATCCAAATTAACAAAAGCAAAATATTATTTTCAACCCATCCAACTGACAAACATATTTAAAGATTAATATTATTTACAGGAAGAGAGTAATGAGCTCTCTCAAAGACTTTTGAAAGAAGATAAACAGATTCAATTACTGCAGGGTATGTTGGCTATGTATGAATATTTTAATGTGTATGGATTCTGAATAATTCCATATTTAGAAATTAGTTCCAAGTCAGTAACTATAAAAGTACACAATTTATTTACAAAAATGCTTAATTCAGTGCTGCTAATAACTGCAAGAACTCAGTCTATCAGAAATTAAATAACTCATGGTGAAACCATACATGGAACATTTCGTAGCCACAAAGATGATGCTGTGATTTTTAACCTTTTTAGAGTGGAAAGATGTTCATGATATTAAAAATGTATAGAATAATCTGCTCGTATATGCGTGCATAAGCCATTGGAAAAACCCCATAAGATTCATTTAAAAACACTAAGAGTTCTAGCCACATGGACATGCAGAGGCAAGTCTTCACTGTATATTTATGTAATTGTTTTAAATAGTGTGCATGTGTTTAGCTTTTTCATTAAGGAAACCATTAAAATCATTTTCATTTAAAAAGAGGCAGAGGAGCTGGGACTGTGGCTCAGCAGTATAGTGCTTGCTTAACATGCACAAGGCCCTGGGTTCAATCCCAGCAACACAAAAAATAAACACGTAAGTAAATTTAAAAAGGCAGTGAACCCTGAGAAAGTGGAAATCAGAGGGCAAGAACTACACTATGTCTAAATCATCTTCTGCCCTCCCTTTACTGCGTGTGTACACACACACACACACTCACGCTCACACACACACGCGCACACACACACGCTCACACACGCTCGCTCATGTGCGCACACACACGCTCACACACATGCTCACGCGCACACACACACACACACTCGCTCACGCGCACACAGCAGGAATCAAACCCAGGGCCTTTTGCATGCTAGGCAAGCTGTCTATCAATAACCTACATCCCCAGCCTTTCCCCATGCTGAAATTTGATACAATAATTAAGGAAATCTTTATTCCAGGGGGTTTGGCCCTTGTGTAATCAGAAAAATCTGTTCAAAATTTATTCTTTCTCCATCTCTTTTAAAGAGACTAAAATGTAAGAAATAGGTTTCCGAGTCACTGGATTTTTCTCTAGTAATATTATGGGTGCCTCTTGAGAGTGCCCAGGAGTAGTGCAAAGAACAGAGATGGCAAAAACCCATCCTAAGCTAAACCCTCCTTAGGTTTCACAAGTCCCAATTTAGGTCCCAGAGCTAGAAATGGGGATTCATGTTTTACGATCAGTGTGTATAATATTATCCTACCCACAACGAAGATTTATCATCCCTGGTTTGTAACTTAGGGAGAGAAGTTAAAGCAAGCAACACATAAGACTCACATTAAATTACCAGGTAGCAAGTACTACCTAACCCTTACTCAACACATTCTTAAAAATGCTTATAAAAGCATATCTGAATATTCGATTATAATTTTAACTCTTAGATT
Organism: Aplodontia rufa; assembly: GCA_004027875.1. NCBI lineage: Eukaryota > Metazoa > Chordata > Mammalia > Rodentia > Aplodontiidae > Aplodontia > Aplodontia rufa. The sequence continues at coordinate 26,273 of PVKS010001836.1, forward strand.
ATATATGGTAAAAAAAATGACAAATAATTACCTCTCCTATGAAGACTACTATAACACAGTCCAACTTCTCCTCAGGATACAGATTATCAATAAGGGAATGAAGAGTTTCTATGAGGTAAGATTTAACTTCTCTCTTCACTGTGGGAATTCCCATTACTATTGAAACTGAAACAAAATAATACAGTAAGTACACAAAGAGACTTTACAAGGACAATACAGAAAAAATACCATTCTGACAATATAATGCCTCCTATTCACAGGAATGACTGAGGGATTCAATTTCAACTTCAGAAAGAAAAATAATCCAAGAATGTAAGGACATACTTCTAATACTGTACTGTAATACTTTCCACACGGCTTAACCATGGAGAGAGAGAGAGAGAGAGTGTGTGTGTGTGTGTGAGAGAGACAGTGTGTGTGTGTGTGTGTGTGTGTGTGTGTGTGTGTGTGTAACATCGAAGAACTGGTAGAAGCAAGAGATTAAACCTCACATTAAAAATGAATGGCTGTCAAGTGTAAACAGAACAATTTTATACGACTGAAACTCGGACACACTAAACATGCCTTTTGTCAACTTCAAGATGATGCACTGAGAAGGGCACACCATCACTTCTGTGGTTTCCTTGCCAAAACGAATAACCTCAACCAGACCACGAAGGGACATCAGACCATTCCAAACTGCATTGACAGTCTGCACGAGCGTCTAGGTCATGGAAGATAAAGAACTGTCCCAGGTTGGAAGAGACTGAGACAACATGAGTGCTTAAGGAAATATGGAATCCTGACTGCACAGAAAAACAGCAATGAAAATGGTAAAATCTGAAAAAGAGGCAAGGTCAGTTACACGCAGAGTACCGACTTCCTGTGTTTGACCATGGTACCATGGTTGTGTGTGAGTGCTTAAGCACAGTGGATGAGGGTACAGGGAGACACTGCATGCTACAGGTATCCGCGTGACATTTTATTTTCTTAGGTTTATTACTGTTACTTTTAAGAGAGAGGGAGGGGAAGAGAGAATGAGAATCAATTTTATATATTTTTCCATCTGGCCTTTGTTTCTCCAATGTTTAGCTGCATATGTGGTGCTGGGGACTGAACTTGGGTCCTCATGCATGCCAGGCAAGCGTTCCAACCGCCAAGCCACAGCTCCAGCCCTCTGAGTGACATTTTTAAGGTCTAGAATAATAGTCGAGTCTACTAAACAGCTTGTTTTGATTGCAAATTTATTTCTATATGATTCAAAGTTGGAGAACAACCTGGACATAATGTGAATTTCACAAGTGCTTATGTGCAACCTCTCCTGAGATTTAGGTGAACCACAGAAAACGGAACCCAGCTAAACCAACGTAAGGACATTAAACCCAACTTTGTAGAAATACCAAACTGCACACACCTCAAACATCTCCCAGCTGCCGCAGGTCACCATGTGCTGCCAACCACACCCATCCGCACTGGGGGTGGGGGACGGGTGCAGCTTTCCTGGGATTTCAGATGAGCCACCTTGCACCAGTTCACAGTGATTTGCAAGCTACAAGCTCCTGCAGCCCCCTATCAGCAAACTGCAGCAGGTCCCTTTCAGGCAGAGCTCCATATCTATTGCAGTATTTACGCATTTCTTAATCACTGAACACACACAGAAGTGCGCTACCATCTCCATTCAGCTTTAACCTTCCTTGTGTGTGACTAAGATCCTAACCCATTTTCCTCATCCTATTGCACAACTTTCTTTGCACAGTGCAGTGATTTTAAGGTACACAGATACGGTGGTATAAAACTGTGTCAAAGTAAGTTGTTAAAAAGCACATTACAGTGACACAGCAATATCCATGTTCATAGCAGCTCAATGTACAATAGCTAAATTATGGAATCAACCCAGATGTCCCTCACTGGATGAATGGATCCAAAAACTGTGGTACATATATACCATGGAGTTCTACTCAGCAATTAGAAACAACGATGTTGCAGCCTTTGAAGGTAAATGGATGGCTGTGGAAGAAATTATGCTGAGTGAAACCAGCACAACCCAGAGATCCAAGGGTCGAATGTCTTCACTCATCTGTGGAGGCTGGAGCTAGACCCTGGCCATTGCAAAAGGTGGTCAACTCTCATGTATTACACCCTGATAAGGTATAGTTGCACACAGTCTAAGGCATTCGTAGAGATGTATTGGGAAGGAGATGGGGGAGGGAAAAGGGTAGGTAATTGGGGGGGGAACTCTAGGGGGTAAATCTAATTTTCAGAATATAAACATATTATAGTTTCAATGGAAGCATGTTTGATTGTTCAACAAATAAATTTCTTTAAAAAAAAAAAAAACAGTTGGAATTTGAATGCTAGTTAGTAAGACCAGTAGTGTATTCATGCTGTGACTACAATAAAAACCAAGTTTTTAGGGTCTGGAATGGTGGCTCGTCAGTTAAGGTGCTTGTTGGGCATGCACAGGTACACGGGTTCAAACCCCAGCACCACGTACACAACTAAGTATCAGACCAACGAAAGCCATGTGAAAAACTCAGTAAAAATTGATTCTCTCTCTGTCCTTCTCTCTTTAAAAAAATTTTTAAATAAGTGGAAAAAATCACATCTTAAAGTCTTCATATTCTGAGTGCTGAATATCAATAGAGAGATATTCTGCAGATGTGAAAAACAAGTCTTAATTATGGAACAATACATTGGAGATGCATTCGTAGAATTCTAGAAGGAAGCTTCAGAACATGGTCACCCAGCACAGGTAAGACACTAAGGTATAGAGGAGTCAAGGACTGCCCTGGTATCACAATACAACTCAGCTGAAGTTCACAAAATGGTGAAGAATATAAAAAAGCTCCCTGCCCTCACGGAACGTTCACTCATGGAGTAGGGAAGAGAGATAATAACCTTAGAGGATGATCCATGCTACACCAATTGAAATATGATAATGTCACAGTGATGGGGAGGGTCCTCTATAGACAGTGTGCCATGGTTCATTAATGATACGGAAGATCATTCCTGAAGAGGAAGCAGCAGGAAAGACACAGGACTCTTGACACAGTAAAGAAACATCAGGAACAAACTGTATCCAAGGCAGACTAAGCCTAGATTAGGATACTTGGTCAAGGGTCCAATCACACAGAACAATTTTAGTTTTAATTTTGAGAACAAGAGAAAGCCATTGTAAGGTTATAAGCTGAGGAGTGACCTTGTCCAATTTGTCATTTTAAGCAATTACCAAATTTTATGCAAGGTAAAAAGCATATTTTACGAGTTATTTTGGGAAGACCAGTTAGGAAGTTACTTCACTAAGAAAATGAAAACATGGTGACTTCAGTTAGGATGTTGGAAGAGATGACGAATGGATGGATTTGGGATAGTCTGCAGACCTTCACCTGAGGACTAGGAGAGGCGAGAAAGGGGACTTAAGTGGAAAGGGATCTTTCACTCAGAACAACGCATGTGAGGGAAGACGCCTCCAAATGAAGATTTCCATTTTGACCATGTTCCTCTCAGATGCCAAAACATAGGATGAGTGACCTTGGAAATAAATTTCCATACCTCAGAATCTAAAGAAACATATTTTAAATATTTAAAATATACATTAAGAGTGTAACAGCTATGATAGGAAGCATTCCTAGGCAGCACTAACTCACATGGAGTTCAAAAACTTTGTTTATGGTAAAAGCAAACTAGATCGACCCGGAGCATGCAGATGAGCGTGGTATAAAGTTACAACACAGATTATCCATTCCCTACTACACTCAGGATGCTTTTGTTTAGCTTAAAATGGCATGTGTGGAGATTAAGCCATTTTTCCCAAATCTACTCTGTTTCTGAGCTGAAATTTAAATTCTTCAGTTTAAACCAAAGCATTCAAGGACTCCAGAAACACTGACAATAAAAGTACTCATTTTTGTCAAATGCACAGAATTAGAGTAACCATGTTTACGATAATTCCAAAAATGACCATAAGAACGTCAGTTTTCCCTGTCTTCTGGGCCCAGGGACAGAGGGCACGGGGAGTCTGGGGTGAAAGCCCAGGGTTATCTGCATGAGCACCGTGTCTGCAGTCTGAAGTCCTTCAGGGCTGTCTCTTCTCTTTGACAGGGTGGCCAGCTACATTCCTGATGGTGAATGCTCTCTCACCTGGGATCACAGGTGCCATCAACCATGATGGATATCTCCTATCAGCAAAAACTTAAATCTTGTGATGTAAGCCACAGGGATTTTGGGGGATTTTGGGTACCAGAGCATAATCCAGCCTATTCCTGTTTGACATTATCATCTTCTATCACTGACAACCTAGGAAATGTTTGTGTTCTAAGGGGTCAGAGTTCAGGAGAAATGTATCAGCAAAGTGAAAAATACAATGAGATCATCCTTTTAAGGAGGACGACTAAGGGACCCAGGAGAAAAAGAACCCAAGGGTTAGACTAAGTATCTAGCCTCATTAACAGTCCAACGTTTTCAAGTGTTAATCATGCATATAAAAAGTTAGTATGCACTAGACAATCTGGAATACTGTTTTAGGATTGATAAGGCCTTCAATGAGCTGTTTATCATTTGATGGAAATATCAACTTTTTCTCCACTTTCTTGGTAAGCTTTCAAATTTTATTTCCTTTACAATTGAGAAAAATTTTGGAACCATCTTAATTTGGCATTTCCAATCTTCAATTAATCTATCTTTATTATAACTAAATTACATTCCTTTCCAAATATTCATTGCTGCTTGGTATTTATGGCCTATCATGTTTCCCCAATGGTTTGACCCGCGTCATGTACTCCCCTATTTCTTGCCTTATCTTCTACGACAACGCTCATTTCTTCTACTGCTTAGTTGTGCTTTCTCTGTCTTCATCTTCTTCTTTCACTGGAAATTAACTGCAGGAGAACTTGGAAGGTTCCGTCCTAGGCCCTAGGTGATCTCATTCATACTCACCATCATCAATCACTATTTATAAACAATGAATCACAAAATTAAACCTAACTCTGAGCTCTCCAGTCTGACTTAAATATCCAACTGCCTAGATGACATCTCCACTTCATTTCCCATCACCAGGAAACTTAGTATGTCCAAATTTAATGCATGCTCTCTTACAAACCAATGCTGCAAACATTTGCTCTTGTCCCCTATCTCTGTGAACAGCACCCGCCATGGCTGCAGGGACTCCCTCCAGAAGCCTAAGACTTACCCTCAACCTCAGTCCACAAATCCAGTCCATCACCGTCTTCTCCGATCTGCTGTATCGGCAGTCCAAACAACCCCGACTGCATTTCCTTTCCTTCTCTACAGCTGCCGCTTAAGCCCAGGCTGCCTCTCTCAAGCGGACTCCTGAAACAGCCTTTTACCTCTCACTCACATCTCCTCTCCTTCCCACACACCCATTCTTCTGACTGCAGGAAATGCCATCTTGGAAGATTTAAGTCTTAAAAGTCATACTTGCCGAGTCCTGTGTAAAATCCTTTCCCCCACCTAGTCTGGAAGGCCCTGCGTGCTTTGGCCTCTACTTGTGCCTCTAGCCTCATCTGGTTCCACACTTCCCCTCACTCCACACTGACCTACGGCGATCTCCTTTCAGTTCCTAGAATATTCCACGCTCCTTTCTATCACAGAGCTATTGTGGTGCTCTTCCCGTATTTTCCCCCATTGTGATAGAATGCAAGGCCTCCCCAAGATGCCCCATCCCAGTTCCTGAAACTTGTGAATATGTTACCTTACACGGCAAAAAGGGACCTTGAGATGTGACCAAGTGAGCATCTTGGGACAGGAAGGTTATTCTGGATCACCTGACATGTTCAATGTAACCACAAGAGGTTTCACAAGAGGAAGGCGGAAGGGTCAGAGTGAGAGGAGGAGCCGTAACACAAGGAGAGATCTGAAGGTGTCATGCTCTGACAAGAAACCGAGGCATGGTGAAGCCAGTGGAGGCTGGAAAAGGGACTATCCCACAGGGCTCCTAAGGGAACATGTGCCCTGCAGACACTGTAATGTTAGGATTTTGACCTTCCAAAGGCGAGACTATAATTTTATGTTATACTGTTTTAAGTCATTGAGTTGTGGCAGTCTGTGAATAGCAGTAACAAGAAGCTAATGCCCATCTTTTCCAGTGAACTACATACATCTTCTACTGGTCTCAAGTACATTTTTAAGACCTCCCTAAACTCCTTCCTTAGGTCACATGCCCCTGTTATACATCCTCGTAGCATCCTCTACATCACTACATCTGCAATTATACAATCATTTGTATAATTAATTATTTGACTAATGGATACTTGTGGTGCTAGAATGAAGCTCCTTAAGACTAGGAACCACATCAGATTTGGCCAGCAGAAGTACCTGGCAGAGTGCCTGGCATGTGGCAGGTGCTCACAGACCTTGACTCCAGCTAATTCTTAGAAGAACCACCTTGCTGTCCTCTACCAACTGGGACCACCATTTTGGTAGACAACCTGAATACAGTCTTTGGTCAGCCATCCTGCTCTTCACCAAATGGGCCTCTATTCTGAAGACCTGGAAGTGTCTTCAACTAAAAGAAATTTTTCTTCTAGTATTCATTTGATGATTTCCTCCCTTCACTATCCTTGTTTCTCCTTCTAAAAGACCGATCAGATGGATGTTAGAGCTTTATCTAGTTCCTTTCTTTATGCACTTCATGCGGCACAGCTTCATCCTTCTGACCGCTAATCTGATCTGCAGCTAGGTCCATTCCTCATAAGACCCTCCAGACGGCCATTTTAAATATGATCATTGAAATGAAATGCACAAAGACTTCTAACTGCTCCTTTTATAACAGTCAGCAATTGTTTTATGGGTAAGCTATCCGCTCCCATCCCTCTGAATGTACACTGATCATGTTTTGGTTTCAAATCACACCATTTACAAAATCAATTTTCTTGAATGTCAAGTCATCCATGGTGTTGGGTCATCTCAGACTTCTGGGAATTCTAGTTACAGAAGACGCCCTTTGACCTGTTTGTAGTTGCCTCATCTGTTTCCTGTGGGCATGCTTTTGCAAATCTTTGTGGGAAGATGTGGGTGTGGTGCAGGGTGGGTGGTAGCTATTTGTGCTGGAGAACTGCAGACCCTCTTCTGGGGAGGCAGTAGCCACCCGATGCACCGCCCACCCTCAGTGGCCATGGGAAGGTTTCACTGCTGACCGCTGTTTCCCAGTTCACCAGCCTGACCACTGAAGAATACAATTCTTAGAAAGCAGTTGTTTTTCTTTTATGTGAAAAACAGGAGTTCTTAATATAAAGTATCTAGATAGGTTCTAGAGTTTCATAAACATCTCAGAAATTACATACAAAATTGTTTTTTTCCCCTATGCATTTTCTAAGCAGACGCTGATAGCTTCCTTGGAATATTTAAAGAGCTCTATGACTGTAAAAAATGTTAAGAACCACTGCCTAAAGACTTTGGAAGGAAATTTTTTCATGTAAATCTGGGCATATTTCCGCCACACTCCACGCTGTATGCTTGTTCTTTCAAAATCAGTGCCAGCTTTATAAGAATGCTAACCGCTGAGTTAGGCATGGTGGTATATGCCTGTAATCCCAGCTATTCTAGAGGCTGAGACAGGAGGATCACCAAATTTGCGGTCAGCCTCAGCAACTTACTGAGACCATGTCTCAAGATAAAATTTTTTAAAAAGGGCTAAAAATGCAGCTCATTGGTTTAGTACCCTAGATTCAATCCTAAGCACCAAAAAAAAAAAAAAAAAGAATGCTGTTAAAAAGCTTCCTGACCAATATTTTATTATATTTGTGATGGTAAATAAAGATGTACAAATAGGATATAATATATACCTTCAAAAGGAAGAGAATGTCATTGATAAAATAACAAATTGTTCTTATAAAAGAGTCTGTTAGAGACTTTGAAACTTTCAAATGACTTTAAAAAATGCTTTTCTTTCATTTCCTACTCTTATTAATGAATATATAGTACAAATCAATAAACCCATAATTGTTAAGGTATCTTATCCAATATAGACATTACTAAAGAGAAAGGTACAGTACCAGCATCAAAAAAAATTAATAATCCATGTTCTAATAAAACAATTTAGAGTGGCTGGAGAGGTGACTCAGCAGCAGAGTGCTTGCCTGGCATTCATGAGGACCTGGGTTCTATCCCTAGCACCACATACACAACTAAGTGTCAGAAAAACAAAAACCAGATGAAAAAAAAATGATTCTTTCTCTCTATTAAAAAAAAAAAAATTAGGGGCTAGAGCAGTGGCTTGGTGGTTTCGGCGATTGCCTGGCAAGCAGGAGGACCCAGGTTCAAACCCCAGCACCACGTACACAGCTAAGTGTTGGAGCAACGAAGGCCATGTGAAAAAGTCAATAAAGTTGTGTCTCTCTGTCTCTCTCTCTTTAAAAAAATTTTAGCCTACCCTACATATCTTGTTCATCTTTATGCACCTGGCACCTGCGGAATTCCTGGCCTCAATCAGCATTTCTTATGCTAATAAAGAAATGAAAAAGTGAGTTAGTATGAACACGATATTTTAAGAGTTACCACCTCCTTAAGAACAGAGCATGTTTTTCAAATGATTAATAAAATAGAAAGATGCAGAACTAAATCAAGGTGAATATAAAAGCCTATTCTTATCAACTAGACAATCTGAGAAAACGTGCCCAAAAAAGAAAAGACAGGAAGATACTTCAGATTCTTACTGAATCCGAAGCAGACTAAATGTTTTTCAAAAACATTAAAACAAAAATGAAATTATCATTTTTGTTCACTTAAGATTTATCAGGGAGCAAAATATATTTTAGTCACTGCATTCCAAAATCTACAAAGAGCCAGGTACAAGGGTGCACGCCTGCAGCCCCAGCTACTTGGGAGGCCAAGGCAGGAGGACTGCAGGAGCCCAGAGTCTGAGGGCAGCCTGCGCAGCACTACAAGACCCTGGCTCTTCAAGAACATAAAAACTACAAAGAAAAGATTAAACAATTTCAAAATGGAGGCATAAAAAGTGTAAAAGCAGTAAGATGATCCTATAAGAAAAACTCAAAGGACTCTGATGGTTCTGGTAAAATGAGAAAAAAAGTCAAATTATCTTTTGGGTATATTACAAAAAAGAAGCAAGCAAAGTATTTCTATTATTCCATGACATATTAAATAAAAGGGACTGGCCCCTAACATCTCAGTAGGAAAAAGTAGGGCAGCTATAAGAACCACCTTCCTAACATGACTGTAAAGCTATTAATGATGAAATAAGACATGGGAAAAGTCATCTACCTCCCAAGTTGTTAAAACAGAAAGATTACAAAGGTTTAAACATTTGTCTGCCTGAGCTGGATTTCTCTTGATCTTTTTCTGCACTGTTATTCTTGTCTACAGAGGAAAAGGTCCAACTCCTTTTAGGATGGAATCTGGACTGAGTCACAAGTTACTGAGCACAGATAAAGGAAGAATTTTCTTCTTTGGCCTGCCAGACTGCTCATGGCCAACCCAATCCAAGTCACAATTCACACCAGCGGGACAACCACACTGAAAGTTACAAAAGAAACATACCTCCTGTTCTTCCATTACCAATCTGTACAGCAGGCTGAAGGCTTCTTTCATTGTGCAATAAATGAGGCAAATGATAATAAATACTTGGCACTTGAAGGGATTTTTTGCTTGTTAACTCCTTTAGTAGCTTTAGGGTATTATCTGAAACACAGAAGTAAAATTAATCCACAGGAACACCTTACCTTATAGAAGCTGCTGATTTTATAAAAACAGCAGTAAAGATGTAGGAGAATTAAAATGAAGAATTTTCCCCCTCATTTCACAACTTGGTGGATGAGGTTTTCATTAAAATGAGGACACTTTCCCAACCGGTATCTCACAGGATCAGAGTAAATGGGTAGGTGAAGTCAAGGTCCACCACAGCACCAGGAAGGTGGGTCACCAATGACCCCCACCCCCTGCCTCTGACACACTGAGGGGACCCCATGTGCTATGCACTTAGGCAAATGTAACAAGTAACAATGGTGAGCATTTACATTTCATCGAAAGAGGGGACAGAGAGAGAGAAAGAGAGAATTTTTATTTATTTTTCATGTGACTTTCATTCCTCGGATACTTCCTTGTGGACGTGGGTGCTGGGGTTTGAACTCATGTACTGGTGCATGCCGGGCAAGCACCATAACCGCTGAGCCACTGCTCCAGCCCCAAAGTTGTATTTTAAAAAAAAAAAAATCAAGTAAAATAATTTAAACAGCACAAGTTGAGAATGTTTAGAATGTATCACAATCTTCAAATGCTTTCGGTTTTTATCACAGGAAGCAATTAATCATTTAACACACCATAAAAACTTGTTTCGATTATGCAATACTATTATGTACTTTCATTTGAGAATGATTTAACATTTTAAACAAGAAAGTTTGCAGGAAGGACTTGTAGCTTCAACTCCATTAAAAAATACTTAAAGACCAAAAACTCACAAAAGAAATGCAAATACAAATATGTGAAATTCAAGTTTAATCTCACGAGTAAAGGAACAATTACAAACTGCAATGTCGTTACTACCTATTAAATTGGCATATTAAAAAATAATATCAGAACAGCATCAAAAGCTCTAAAACATTCAGTCCTTTTTTTCAGTAATTTCCCTTTGAAGAATTCGGCTTTTATGTACTCAACAAATAATTAGTGGTTTTCTATTTGATTCCAGGAATAGTGCCAATGTGTTTGGAAATCAAAACACTGATCCTGTTTTTTAGAAAGTCATAATCTAATAAAAATAACAAAGGCTACCAGAAATGTGATTAATTGACAAAGATGTTTGTCACAGTTATAAGATGGGCGAAAACAACTCAGGAAAAAACATACTTGACTAATTGTAGAAAAGTGCTTAATATGTTATGGCATTTAGTGAGTTGGATATTTATAGCTATTAAAAATAGTATTTTGAAAAATATCTTACATAGTAAAAATGCTTGAATTTTAAGAGTAAAAGTTAAGAAGCATATGCATGAGATGATGAAGGAAATAAAAAGTGATTTTTTTTTTATCTTACACCATTCCATAATTTTAAATGTGACCGTGACATAATACCAATTTATCATGAGAAGGGGAAGCAAAGAACATAAACTTTAAAAGTGAGGTGAGACGGTAGATTTTAAGATTAAAAGAGCTCACAGTTCTTCTTAGAATGGGTGAAACCCAATGAGAAAGTGTGTTCGTCTGGAAAGGTTGCCCAAATCTGGAAGCAACTGATCATAAACGGGTGTCAGTCTAATGATCAGAACAAGAGCAGGACACGGCGAAGACAAGCGTGTCCATCTACGCGGTCCTCCCAGGAGAACTGGTCAGCTACTCCAGCCAGCATCCACTAGGAAAGCAGGTTCTTCCAATTTAGGACCACTAACCGCTCCCAAGATTAACGAAAAGTTCAATTCCAATCTCATTTTGAATGTGTTCTCTCAAAGATGCAGGCTCTTCAACATGTTCCAATTTATGCAGTTGAAATTGAACTTAACAGTACTTCCTTAAAATCAAACTCAGCAAGTAGTACCAAAACTATTTTATCATTTTCCAGAATAGAGAGTTGCGTGTGATTTCCCTCCCTGAAAAGGGTAACACATGCTGGTTGAAAATGGCTGGACGCAACTTTTGAAACATACTCCCCAGAACCCCTGGAAAATACAATCTTTTTATAATACAAAGGAAAAAAAAGCATTTGTACCTGAAAATGTATTCAGTGAATCCTTACTACTGTTTGTTTCTGCCCCTACACGCCGGAACTGTTGCACAATGCTATTTAATTCGGAAGACCGCTGGGAGATTCTATGTTCAGCTATTCGAAGACGTTCTTTTAAAGCAAGAAATTCCCGTTGATAAGCAATTAGTTTTTCTAGAGGCAAAAGCAAAAAAAAAAAAAAAAAAAAATCATTAGCATACACCTAAACAGAAAAATTCCAAACAGACCTGTAATAGAAATTTTAATTAAAGTTAAGTTTTTTAGAAGAAAATATTTATTCACTGATATCGAACTGAAAATTAAAGAGCCCTGACTCATTATGTAACTTTTGCTTTTATTATTTGTGAGATGAGTACTCTCTATTTTACATTCAGAAATGTAAAGATGGAGGGGCTGGACCTGTGGCTCGGCAGTTACAGCGCTTGCCCGGCATGCGCAAGGACATGGGTTCGAACCCCAGCACCCACGTGCACAACTAAGTGTCAGAGCAACGTGGACCATGTGAAAAACTCAATGAAAATTGATTCTGTCTCTCTCATTGTCCTTCTTTCTTTTACAAAAAAAGAATGAGTTTAAAAAAAAAAAAAAAAAACCCTGGGAAATGAAGTGGGCTTCAGGAAGACAAACGCAGGCACTCAAACCGTAAACACGAGCAGACAACTCAGGACAAAGTGCCCAGGGAGGGGAGGCAGGACAGACACCTCCCAGATGGCAGAAGAGAAGGAACCATCTGCTCATGTCTCCAGTGGCAAGGACAGCCCCACAGCCTCCTCAAACCAACAGGAGCCAGAACAAAGGTTCTCAACTTCTCTACCAAGCTGGGAAGAACAAAGTTACTCTTCAGACACCAACCCCAACCTTCGAAAGGCTATCTTCTATTTAACATTACAATCTCTTCCTTCTATAAACACAAACTCAGTAAGAAGCACTTAGCAAAATGAATTTTTGGGGGGCTGGAGTGGTGGTTCAGTGGTTATGGTTCTTGCCTGGCATGCATGAGTATGCAAGTTCAAACCCCAGCACCATGTACACAACTGAGTGTCAGAGCAACGAGAGCCATGTGAAAAACTCAATAAAAATTGCCTCTCTCTCTCTCACTGTCCTTTCTTTAGGGGGAAAAAAAAAGAATCTTTGGTTTCATAAACGTGGTCTTAAAAATACTTGTCAGATATCACATTTCCTGTCCCTTACACAAAGGTGCACTCGGTAAACTCCCCTTAAGGATTCTATGGCAGAATCCGGGCGTAACTACCAGGCTTCCTACACAGAATAAGAAAGCTACGTAAGACATTGTATTTCCCTTCACGTGCTGGCTTTGGGTGTGACCAAAGTAGCAGGGGTTGTGGCCAGGAAGGGCAACAGTGAGCTTCCAGGTGCTGGGCATGTTCTATTTACTGACCTGGGTGGTGTAGTTTAAGGAAGGTCAGTACTGTGCGGGTCTAGTTTGGACCTGTGTGTGTGAATTCACATTAAAAAAAAAATGTTAAGAAAATGTCATCCACAGATGCAAAACTATAAAAAAAATCATGCATGGTGGAACATGCTTATAGTCCCAGCTATTCAGGAGGCTGAGGAAGGCAGATCACCTGGGACCAGGAGATTGAGACCAGCCTGGACAACAGAGTGAGACCTCATTAAAAACAAACTATCAACAATGATGCTGGGATGATTGTAACAGGAGACACAGAAGATTTGTGTGAAGAAAACCATAAAAAAATCCATAAACAATTAAGCTGTAATGATGGGACCCACAAGATTTATGTGAAGAGGAAAAAAAAAAAACCACTATCAACAATTATGCTGTCATTATTCTAACAGAAGACACACAAGATTTATGTGAAGAAAACTACAAGCCTTTTACCAAAGCCTGTTAAAAAAAATAAATGGCATCATTCCTCAATTCAGCTTGTAAAAATTAATTTTATCACAATCTACCTAATAAATTCGATTCCTTTCAAAAATAACAACGGGCAGCATTTTATGTATGATTTTTAAATGCATCTGGAAGAACACATTTTTTAAAGGCCAAGAAAATAACATAAGAGAACATGTTCTGAAATCAGAATATACTATAGGCTATAGAAATTAACAGCATGTGGAACATCAGATCCAGACAGCATAGACGAGGGCAGACCAGCCCAAGTAGAGTTTCCAAAAACAACCAGAGCATGTTCCTCCCTCCTGATGAAAGCAGCATTAGATTTCCACCGAAGACTTAAACAGTGCCTAGATACTGGTTTCTTTCTTTCTTTTTTTTTTTTTTTTTTTGCAGGGTGGGTACTGGGAACTGAACCCAGGATGTGGGCAAGATTGAACAGTCAATGGATAACCAGCAGGTGAAAGTGTGATGAGGAACCGGATATGCACAGCATCACCAAGTACTGACCCACAAAGCTCTCCTGAGGTTATAAAAGGAAAAACAGTTTTACGGTAGGGAACCCTGGAAGACGTCATTTTGACAGAGTGATCAAAGTGCGTATCAGCGGTAACTGGATAGAGGTCCGGTGCCCCCTGAAGGGACACACAGAACGTAGCTCACTTCGTGGTGTTCGGAAATGCAAATCTGAATCTAATCTCAAGGAAACGGCAGAGGAGGGATGCCACAGAGAACACAGGGCTTGCACTTGAAGCTCGGACAAGAAGGCTCAGAAAGTGCCCCAGGGAACATGAGACGAAGGAGATAGGACAAGGAAATGCACAGTCCTGGACTGGATCCTGGACTAGAAAGAATCTAGTATCATGTGTTAAATCCAGATAAGGTGTAATATTATACAACATAATAGTTTTTAGAGATATTGTGGGAAGGGGAAGGGAGGGATAAGGGTGGGTAATTGGGGGGCACTCCTGGGGGTAATTCTAATATCCAGAATCTATACACATTTTATATTATTTTGTTAAAAACTTGTATGGTTGTTCTATAATAAATCACTCAATAAAAAAAGAGAAAAAAAAGAATATAAATATCAAGACCTTACTAGGGAGGGGAAAAAAACCACCACCCATTATGAGAGATCATAATGTCACGTGATCATTAATTTCCTAAATTGGCACTGCTATGGCAACGAGCAATGTCCTCGTTCTCAACGCTGAAGTCATGGTAATGAACACTGAAGTATTTAGGGGTAAAGGGGCATGACTTCAGCAATTCACTTTCAAAGGGTGCTGGAAAGAAAATCTATTAAGACAGAAAGGTATTAGAGGCAACAGGTGAAATCTGCAGACATTATTTATACTATCCTTGAACTTGTCATCTCTTCCCCCTTTTTTTTTTTTTAGCGAGAGAGAGGGGGCAGGGAAGGAAGGAGGGAGGGAGAAAGAATCAATTTTAGTTTTTCACGTGGCCTTTGTTGCTCCGACACTTCATTGTGTACGTGGTGGAGTTCAAACCCGCGCATCCTCGCGCATGCCAAGCACTGTAAGCACCGAGCCGCTGCTCCAGCCCCTCTTCATTTTTTTTTAATACAAAGATTTTAAAAGTGAGCAGGAGGACTGAAAGTCTGTACAGATTCGGTCTTTGAGCAACTCCAGGATGGTGGGGAGGGACAGGGTCTGAAGGCAGTCTCTAGCATGATGCATTCTGTTGGTATTTTGAAACCAGCCTCCCAGAGAGGTCAGTGTCACCAAGTAGGAATAACCAGTGTCTGTAGAGAAAGATCTTCACCCCTAATTCCAAAATGCGCCCTTGCTTTGAGCAGAACTGAACATGTTTTTGGAAAATCATCTGAGAGAAGATGTTGTGGGTCCAGGGACCACTAGACGAGGTCATGCACCACCTTCTGGCCCAGACGCTGTTCTTAGCTAAAGTCCACAGCTAGGAGAAGGCTCTGTGCTTTCTGCCTCTACTTTTCCACATTAAAGAGTTTTCTACAACATCAGAGCATGATGATGCCCTGATGACCCTGAGGGTATGGTCATCTAGAGAGCCAAGTCAGCTTTCTAAAAGTTTCCAGACATTTCTTAGAATTTCCTCCATTCATCTTTCCCGTAACACTTACACAGCTCAAGTCTACTTCAGGTTTTAACATAATAGACAAAAATCCCTCCAAATTAATGTTTGACAATTCCTTGTTTTCAACATTAATTATAAAATTCCTATATTTGCCTTTATTTGAATAATCTCAATTGGTTTATGTAGAGGGGATGGCAGGCAACTCAGGGACTCTCCTGCTTACCTCTTCTGGGAAGCACCGGATTCTCCTTATTGTTTTTTATTGTAAATGGGATGTTTGTTTTGCTTGTAATACTGGGAATTGAACCCAGTGACACGCTACCACTGAGCTAGTACATCCACACATCTCCTGCCCTTTTCATTTTTTATTTGGTGACAAGAGTCTCACTAAACTGCCTAGGCTGGCCTTGAACTTGAGATCCTCTTGCCCTAGCCTCCTGAGTAGCTGGGATTATAGACGTGTGCCACCATGCCTGGTGCTTTTTCTGTTTTTTTCAATAGTAGAAAATTATATATCTAGATCAGATAACAAAATTAAAAATCATGTTTTGTGAACCTAAGACTTGGAAACATACAAAAAATTCCAAAATATTAAGCTGTTATTTGATCTCTTTAAGCAAACACACAATTTCATATGGTTCAACAATTTAATGAGCAGCTTTGGACTCAAGAATGTACAAAGCTGCTCGACAGTATAGATGAAGAATCACCACAAATTCTAGTAACTAACACCTAATATGTAATTCAGAAAAGCAGAACAGAGCACTTTTTTTCAAACTTGCTTCATAGCAGCAAGAGATAGGGACACTACTGGATTCTATGCACTAGCACAACAATTACCAAAAATCAAACCCACTTTTAATTTTAAAAATTTTAGGATTAAACAATAAAGTTCAAACACTGGCAGGAATGTCAATAAGCCATGTGCCTCATCCTCTACACTCTTCTGCACAGAGAAATATTGTTTTAAAAATAGGATTGAGGAACTTCTGTAATAAGATTCCAGAATTTAACAAGGTTTATTTTTCAGAAATTAACTGCCTTTGAAAAGAAACGCTTCATTTCACTTTTTAAAATTAATATTCATATTAAAATTAATATTCATCATTCTTATATGACAATTTAAAATAGAAAGGAGAGTATCTGGATGAAATGGTGGGCCCTTTCCTACATAGAATCCTCTAGAACATAAAGGAAAAAATAATGAGAGAACCGGATTCAAAAGCAGGTTGAGGAGGACTGTAGCCTGGAAGAGCCAGAAGATACACAGCACAGGAGTCCAGATGACAGGGGTCATCAGAACTGAACCAATTAGAATGGAACTGGAGACAACCAGGAACCTGCGTCCCCAGCATGCTCTCACCCTGACGCCACTGCAAGGGCTTGGTGAAGTGCTGAATTCGGTCTCTGCCTCCAGAAATGAGGAGCTGTGAGGTGGGGCTGAGGATTTCAAATCCATTGCTCCATGGTGACCCTGCATGCGTGCAAAGTCCCCAATGGGAATCTCAGAGTCCACTCAAGTGGCCTGCAAATTCACATTGTCCTCTCCCAGCTCCTCCCCATCCTTTCCTCTGCCCCACATGTTAAGGATCCCCAGGGACAGGAGGGACCCATTAAAATGACTAGGACCAGGGCTAGAGCAGTGGCTCAGTGGTTACTGAGCTTGCCTGGCATGTGCGAGGACCTGGGTTCGAACCCCAGCACCAACCACATACACAATGAAGTATTGGAGCAATGAAAGCCACATGAAAAACTAAATAAATAATAAACTTGTTTCTTTCTCTCACTGTCCTTCTCTTTAAAAAAAAAAAAAAAATGATTAGGACCATAATATACAAGACTATATTTGCGGAAGAAAGGAGGTCTCAAAGTATTGTGGACATGCGCTTCAAAGGTCTCTCTTAAGAGTTATGGGGAATTGTCAAAGTCAAACACCATTCATCCCCCTCAGGACCAACTACACAAGGATTCTGAAAAGGCCCTTTTTTAGCTCAAAAGGGGAAATGAGGCTGAACTACCCAGAATCATGTACTTAAATTAGAACAGAATATAATTCATCTGCTCCCTTCTGTGAGGTTTTCATGGCACTTAAAAAGATCTTAATTAGTGAATGCTGTGATCGAAAAGTTTTATGCAACACAATCCCTACTTCTCCAAGTTGTTCCCTAAGTAATATAATCATTAACAGCGTGATTCAAAACAAACTTCCAGGTGTAAGTTTAATAAGTTAAAATCTGCCCAGTTATCTTACAAAGCACAAGACAGACGACGCTGCTCATGCCTGTAAGACACACCTCCGCAGAAACATTCTTCATCTAAATGCAGTCATGGTCCTTGATTTCCCTTGGGAAGGGGGAGAGCTCTTTCCAGTAATCGAATCAGAAAGTTCCTCGTTTCATTATCATAGTGCAATGTCTAGATAACACTCATTTACCTACATTTAGCTGTATGTTTATAACAGTACTTTTAAACATATTGACAATGATCTTATTCAAGCCGATTTTTGGAAATTCAGCAACCGTAAGGGGCTCGGAAGAGCATTCCCGATGGTTGTAAACTCTCTTCCCTCAGCACTTAAACTTGCTGGCAGCCATTGTTCCCGAAGTGTTACCACATTCCCCAAGGAAAACAAAACACATCTTGTACTCTGAAGACCTAATCCCACGTGTCTTCCCGTGAAGAATTCGTCAAGGCAGAGCCCTTTACATTCAAGCCATCCGTGTGTCAAAAGCAGAGCCCTGGAACCAGCCCACCCTCCACCAGGGACATGCCCATCTTGACTGGTTGTCCCATCTAGGACTCAGTTCATGCCTTCTTCTTCTCCTCACCTTTCCATGTTACTGTTAACTTCCACCCTTCCCTTCTAATACTCTTCTGCAAAACCCTTTTCAAATCCTCTTTCTGTGTTTGTTTTCTAGACTTTTCATTTTTACCGCAAACTTAGTTTCTCTCACCTCTTTCTTCCACGTTATTTCTGCCTCTCCCAGCAAACCTATCTCCTGTTTTGTTTCCAATGACTGAGGACTCTTTTCTCCAACTGGATGGTTTAAATGGCCCACTCGGGGGCTGGACCAGTGGCTCAGCGGTTACAGCACTTGCTGGGCACACCCAAGTCCATAAGTTCAAACCCCAGCACCACGTACACAACGAAGTCTTGGAGCAACAAAGCTCACATTAAAAAAAAAAATAAAAAGTTGTTTAAAAAAAATGGCCCACACAAGCTGCCCCCTCTCCAGACTAAAATCACGTGGACACCAATCCCAATACCAACCAGTGCTACGAGGCTGAGGTCACACACACTACTGTCTTAGGAGCCCAGGGATGCCCCAGACTAAAACTTAAAAACTAAAAAGTGGGTCTGGCAGAGACAGCGGTGAGAACACTGGGCTGCAGCCTCAGCCCCACTTGTCTGGCTCTTCAGGAGGCAAACAGACCCAGGGCCACCTGTTACTGTGCCCAGGTGAAGACACAGGTTCTCCAGAGTCTCCCTGTTCCCTACCCCTCTGTGACCTCCAGTCTGCCACCAAGCTCTTCTGCACCCATAAACTGCTGCTCAGGTCCTATTTTTAAAGTCTTCTATTTTTAAGTTTCCTGACTTTTAGTCTTTCTTAGACATCTTCCAAAGAATAAAGAGAACACGTATTTCTTTTCAAAGTGTAAAAACTCAGTCTATCTTCCAAGTGCCATCTGAGTCCACCAAACTGTTTTATAAATCTAAGATTCTGCAGCAGACAGACTCTCCGGTGGTCTTGTCCTTCTGGTACCCTCAGCCTGGCACGATCCCCTCCCTTGGTGTAGCCAGGACCTATGGCTTCTCTGACAGACAGAATGTGGCAACAGCGATGGATGCAGCTTCTGGGATGGTTACGTTATGGAACTGTCTTGCTAGCAGACACTCTCTCTAGAGACTCTCTCCCAAGGTGCCTTCAAGGAAGCAAACAGCTATATTGAAAGGCCCATGTGACAAAGGTTCAGAGCTACCACCGGACAAGAACCCACAAGAAACTGGGTTCTCAGTCCTATAGCAAGGAGAAAATGATTCAATCAACAACTTAAATGAGTTTAGAAGTGAATCCTTCCCTAGTCCAGTCTCCAGACGGTAGTATGACCCAGCTGACACCTTCCACGCGGCCTTCAGAGCCCTGCAAGCTATGCCCAGATGCCAGGCCCACAGAAACTGCAAGGCCCTGAGTGCATGTCATTCAGAGCCACTAGAGTTGTGCTAATTTGTCATGCACCAATAGGTAACTAACTCAGACATATTGTGGGAGCTTCATAATCCCCTTTTCCCCATATTTTAGAACTGATTGCTATTTCATCATCCTAACAATTGTAATTACTAATTATTCCCAATCATGCTAATGAAACAGCGTGCAAGACTGATGATCTCACCTAGGCAGGCAGTGCAGGGACATAAACAGCACTGCTCTACCCCCTCACATCTTTCAGTTGTCAGCGCCCTGCTCCAACTCTTCCACTTTCTTTCAAGAGGGTATAAAAAGAATTTTGCAACTTTGTAGTCTTATGTGATTTTCACTGAAAACCACTGAGAATTTAGTATCTTCCCTTTTTATACCAGATGGCAAAGAGAAGGAAAGTAACAGAGAGAAGGAAAGTAACAGAGGAAGACATTTCACAAGAGTTGGACGAATCAGAAACCGAATGCAGAAAAGCAGATACGGTCACTCTAGTAATGTTGGTGAAATTAACCGCGAAAGCGCATCTCAGACTGAGTCTTCAGATGACAACGTGCTAGAAGAATTTTCGCAAATTCGAGATCGAGACTTCCGTTTCCAAACCAAGATGGAATAGACACACCTCTCTATTCTATTTGCTAAGTAAAATAAAAACCCAGATTTTACACATTCAATAGTCATAAGACTGAAAGGCGGAATACATAAGGGGAAAAGGCAGGGATGTAAGGAAAAAAACACATCACTGACTTCCCCCCAGTTTCTGGAGACCCCAGCAACTTGGAACCAATAGGCACACACAAGAAACTCTCAAGGACAGCCTTGTTGCTGTAGCCGAAGGACTGAAGGGCAACCCAGTAAGATGAAAAACTTCTAGATGATTACTACCCTCTGCCAGCCACACACCAGGAGAAAACCCTGACCACCCCATCAGCAGTGGCCAAGGAGGGAGCCTAGATCCCTTGCCAAGGGACACAAGCCACACACACACACACACACACACACACACACACACATGCGCGTGTACTGGGAAAGAGTCTCAGTGAGAAGCTGGGACTTTCACTAACTCCCGTGAAGCTATGAGCCCCACCACTCTGAGGTGTCAGAGAGGACTGCATGGGAGGGAGTCACAGGTCACCCTTCCCCGTCCTAGCCAAGGTAGTGTGAACAGGGGCCACATGGGGAACTCATCTCTCGCCCTGCACAGCGGTGATGGGGGCTCCCTCCCTGCTGGGTATCAAGGGAGGCCTGTGAGGATCCTAGACTCCCATCCCATCCCCACCTAGCAGTAAGGGGGTGACACACCTCCCCACGTTAGCCTCCTAGGATGGTAACAGAAAAGATCTGCCAAGAGAGACAAGCTAAATAACACCCTGTCTTAAAACACCACAAATGCCCAAGATACAACTAAAAATCACTACTCAGACCAAGAACCAGGAAAATCTCAACTTGAATAAGAAAAAAAAAAAAAAATCAACAGATGCTAACATCAAGACAAAGAGATTCTGGTAAGAATCTTTTTTTTTTTTAAATTCATGACCTAAGACTGAACTCAGGACCTTGCCCATGCTAGGCAAGCGCTCTGCCACTGAGCTAAATCCCCAGCCCCTCTGGTAAGAATCTCAGAGCAGCCATCATAAAAGTGCTTCAATAGGTAGATACCTAAAAATAGAAATCCCAAGCAAAGAAAAAGAAGATACAAGGACACAAATGAACATTTTAGAACAGAAAGTATAACTGAAACAAACAAAACCTCTTAATGGTTAGGCCCAAGAGCAAACGGGACAGAGGAAGGAATGAGTGAACCTGAACGATGACAACTAGAATTAATCCAGGACACCAAAACGAGATTGAAGGAGCAAAGCTGTAGAGCCTCGGGGGCCTTCAGAATTACAGTGAAAGGTCAGAGACCTAACATTCCTACCACCAGCAACCCAGAGTGAAAGGAGAAAATGGGTAGGGTAGAAAGCATATTGGAAGAAACGATGGGGGCTGGAGCCATGGCTCAACGATTACAGTGCTTGCCTGGCATGCATGAGTACACGGGTTCAAACCCAAGCATCACGTACACAATGAGGTCCATGAAAAACTAAATAAAATTGATATTCTCTCTCTCTTCCTCTCCCTCCCTCTCTCTCACTGTCCTTCTCTCTTTAAAAAAAAAAAAAGAAAGAAAGAAAGAAAGAAATGATAGCGAGGATTTCCCAAAATGGGCAAAACACAGAAGTCTACATAAAGGTTCAAAAAGCTGAACGAATCCCAAACAGGAAAAACCCAGAGAAAACCATGCCAAGAAATGCCATGATTGAACTTCAAAAAAACTACAGACAAAGGAAAAATGTTGAAAGCAGTCCAACAGGAATGACACATTACCTACCCAGGGAAAAAACTGAATGACAGCAGATTTCTCATCAGAAACCATGGAAACCAAAGGAAGTGGCACAACATTCAAGTATGAAGAAAAAAAAAAAGAAACTCAAATTCCATATATGACAAAATCATCGCTGAGGACGAAAAGGAAAACCAAGATATCCTCCTAAGGAGGAAAAGTAAGGGAACCTGTCATCAGCAAACCCATCCAAATGACAAGAAGTTCTTGAAACAGAAAAAGGACAAGCGGAGGAATCTCAGATCAGACAGGAAGATCTTTTAGTTAAAAGAGAGACAGAGAAAAAAAAAGCTCCCTCTAAAGTTTTCCAAGTTGCAATTGATGGTTGACGTGAAACCACCATCGCCTTATGGTTCTCAATGTTGAAGAAATATTTCAAACAATTATATCACAAACTGAGGGGAGGAGGGTTTTTTTTTATTTTTTTATTTGTGAGCAACCTTACAAGATTTTAACAAAACAATATAAAATGTGTATAAGATGGGTATATATTCTGGACATTGCAACTATCCCCAGGAGTGCCCCCCCCATTACCCTCCCTTATCCCTCCCTTCCCCTTCCCATTATAACTCTAAAAATAGTATTAG
>PVKS010001836.1:55027-130953 GCA_004027875.1 Aplodontia rufa
AAAAAAAAAAAAAAAAAAACCACCCAGAACTAACAACCAATAAGCAATTATTATGGCAAGGGTGGTGTAAGGGTGTAGGATACAAAGTTTATATACAAAAGTCAACTGTTTTCCTGTATACCAGAAACGAACAATTGGAATTTCAAAGTGAAAACAGAATATCACTTAGCACCAAAAAAAAAAAAGCTATGAATCTATGTCCAGAAAACTTCAAAACTCAACTGAAAGAAAATCTGAATAAACAGACATTTCGTTTTTCCCAGCCTAATCGATAGACGAGAATTAATAAAACCAAAGTTAATTCTTCGTAAAAATCTTACCACTGAGAAAAATCTAGGCTTTTTGCCTAACTAGATGAAAGATAAAACCCACACAAAACTTTCAAAAGATGAATTAAATCCATTTGACATAATTCAACACTCGCTCATGATTAAACAAAAGAAGTTTTTATCAACAAACTAGGAACTTTTTTTTTCTTTTTTTTCTGGTACTGGGAATTGAACTCCGGGACTCTTTTTTACTACTGGGCCACATCCCTGGCCCTTCTTATTTTGAGCCAGTCTTGCTAAGTGAATCAGGCTATAAGTTGCTGAACTTGCAGTCCTTAAATCCCTCAACCTATAAAGGGTGTATACATTTTTTAAAGAATCTACAATTCACATCAGGTTCAATGGGTACGATACAAGGATGTCCACTTTCCTCACTTCTTTTCACCACCGTACTAGAGTTTCTGGCCAGTAGCATAAAGACAAGAGAGAGAGGAATGTAATTTTTTAAGGTTTCTATGGCTGGGGATGTAGCTCGGTGGTAGAGCACTGGCCTGGCATGCACAAGCTCTGGGTTCAATCGCCAGCACTGCAGAAACCAAAAGTTTATAAAGGGAAAGGTCATGAACAAAGAATACAGGACTCAACTCAGCCCCTAGAAGGCAGGTGCTGCTAAAAGTCAGAGAAGGCAGATCTTAAAAATGCAGCGGAAACACATTTTCAACCTAAAATTCCTTACCTAGTCATCAACCAAATGTGAATGTAGAATTAAAAAAAAAAAAATGGACACTAACTAGTCAGGAAGCTATAGAGAATATTTTCCAGCAAAGCAAACAGGTAAATCAAGAAAGAAACTCGGAACCATAAAGCAGGACTCCAGGAAGGAGCACAGAAGAACTCCCAGGAAGACGGAAAGGCAGGCCCAGGGTGCCAGCGCTGCAGGAGGCTGAGCATGCCCCAGTCCAGGCTGGGGGACACAGCTTCAGGAAGAAACACAGGAAAGAAAAGAAACCTGTGGGATCTGGTACAGTAGAGCTCTTGGAAAGAACCATGCATACAGACCACATATCTGAAGATTCAAGAGGGAAAAGATAATCACAACCAGTAACAGCCATAAAGGAAAGGAGTGAGTCAAATGCGAGGCTCCAAAGAAAGACATTTTAGCCATTCACAATAATATCAACATGCAATGACAATTTAGCTAAAAATTAGAGTGTAACTAGAGTGGGGAAAATGAGAAGCAAAGAGAACAACAAATTTCCATCGACAACAGGAAGTCCACACGTGCTGCCTGCAATTGAAAAAAGCAGCAGCACTTGACGCACAGAACTTAGAAACATGGAAATACCAACAAGAACAATCCTTCTGAGAACTCTGGGTTGAAATCAGCTCCTTCTGCAGAATAAGACTGGGGGGAAGGACAGAGCAAAGAACCAGAGACGCTCTTCTCGGTACAAGATTAACCTTCAGGATCATCAGATTTTTTTGAACTATGAGTAGATTTTACTTCAATAAAAGATTCACTTTAAAAGCATACAACACAAAGATAGCACGCAATAAAATACTTTAATTGAAGGACCTAGGAATCAAGCACAGGAGGTTTATTTTGCTTGGTGGGAGACAATCCTGGGAAAATGATCACAGAACTTGGGGTACTGAGTGTGTGGAGGAAAAGGGAGTGAAGAGGCACTACGAGGTCTAAACAGAAAGCTGAGGGGACTTACATGCAGGGGTCCCAGATCTGCTCGTCTGATGCAGTGCAGGTGACAAGCAAGCCAACAGTTGTCACGAGGGTCAAAGGGACAGCTGAATGCCACGCGAGTGCTGAGGTGTTTGAGATGCAACCTTGGAAGTAGGTGAGGCTGTGCAAAGAGGGTCGGGGAGGAATTTCATGTGGCAGTAGTGACAGCCAGTACTCCACCAACTGGAGTGAACATTAAATACTAAGGCTGGTGAGAACTCGGGAGACGAAGATGAGTTAGGTACTGGAGACTACAGGATGAGATGTAGCTGTAACACGGCCACCTCAGCAGCCTTCAGCACAGGAGAACACGTCTCCCCTTCCTGAAACACTTCAAGTCCTCAACGATTCCTAGGCATCAGCTTCCTAACATTCTTCCTTCGTCACTAACTGCTTCCCCTCTACTTGATCCGCCAATGATACAGTGCATTCAGTTCTCCGATCACCTCATCCACTCCCAGGGCTCTGCAGTCTGTCCACATGCCAATAACCCCACTCATGTCCCCACTGTCACGGAGCTCTTGATGCCCACCTCTCATGCTGCTCTTCTCCCAGTGCTCCCAGTCTTAATAAATGGCACCACACTCCGTGCAGCACCTCAGACCAACACCTAGGAACCATCCAACAGCACGTCAGGTCTACCCCCAAACTCTGACGGAACCCATCCACTTCCGCCCTAGCCCACATCCACACGGCTCACCTAAGAGAGAAAAACCCTCTCGATGAACTTCCCTGTTTCCACTTTGCCTCCTTAGAAGCAGAAACCTCTTAGAAAAACTACATGGGACCAGGGCGTGCCATGGCCTCCCCTTGAGGAATCAAATCCTCTAAGGCCAGTGTGCTCTGACCCATAGTTACCATGCCACCCTCACCCCCTGCGAAACTCTATGTCCCCACCTTGTGTCATGGCTTATCCACACTTTCTCTGCAGTCTTTTGTCTTTTTTTCTTAAGAGAGAGGAATAGTGAGAGAGAGAATATGAATCATTTTTATTTAGTTTTTCATGTGGCTTTCATTGCTCTGACACTTGGTTGTGCACGTGGTGCTGGGGTTTGAACCTGCGTCCTCGTGTATGCCAGGCAAGCACAGGAACCACTGCTCCAGCCCCCTCTGCCGTCTTTTAACAAGCCATGCTCACTCTTGCCTCAGGACTTCATTCCTGCTGCTCAGCTGCTGGGACCCCTCCCACTCTGCTTCTCTGGCTTCTTGTTGGCAAGGCCTTGAGTCTCCTCGGAGGGGCCCCCTGACTACACTGCGTCCACCCAGCCCCTGTTCCCCACTGCATCACTGTTGCTTTGCAGTCAGGATCCATTTCCACCTGAAACAATTCTATAGCTGCTCAACTCTTATCCTGTAAGCCCAGCCCCCAGCATCTCCCTGACAGCACAGATGTCCTTTATCTTGTGTGCCACAACCTCAGCACCTAGTGCTATGGCACCTCAACACACACCAGATGAGTGGATCTCACCCGAACGTGAAGAGCAGCTCACAAATCAAAGAGCCCCAGGCCAATAAACCACCAATCTCCTATAACCAGGCTCAGGAAATTTCCCTCAGACCTAAACTGTCCTTGCAGTAGTTGAAGTTCTAAGTTCTAACAAAGTCACTGTTCAGTTACTCCTCTCCACTTTGGCCCATTAGCTTCTGGAACATACCAAAGACCCCCGGAGGCCCAGTTTACACGCGGGAAGGACTGCCCTTCAGGAACGTGACAGCAGTGCAGCCGGTGCTCCCATTTCTACCTTATCTCTCATCCTAGTTTTCAGGGAAGGAAACCCATGCCACCATGACGTGTGGGTCCAATCAGGGCAGAGGGGACAAGGCTCACTTCCCTTGACAGGAGTTTATTAGCTGCTATCTTATCAGCACACTGAAAGATAACTCTGCCTTTCATTACTGCCCCAGCAGATGCTTGGCACCACCTCAGGACACATCTGCCCCCTCCCGGCTGCTCACAGCCCCCAGCTATGACTGCAAGCAGTCCTGTGTACTCCCTCAGGTACAGAGGCTCATAAAGACTGAATCATGGTTCCAGGATGCAGGGAGCTCCGCTTCCCATGATGACTGAACCAGTTCGACAGCAGGGCTAGGTTTCCTGTTCCCTCTGGATGTGGCCAATCACGCTCTACCACGGTGGCTCAACGGGGTGACAACTTGCATCTCTGCTTAGGGCAGTTCCAATCTACAACAGCTACTGCAGCATTAATTATTAATTGCACTTCCTTTATTCTTAAGTGCCCTTTGGACAAAAAAAAAAAATTCTGTGATCACCATAACTACAGAGAAAAAAATAACGCCCATTAAAAATTATCTCTACTCAAATAACTAAGCAACCATGGAGTCAGCTGAACTAATGAAAATTAACAATAAAATTCCTATTACTAGAGGCAAAGGACTAAGCTTGAAAATGAGGAATACAATGTGGATGCTGAATGAACTGGGAAAAATAAGACCAGAACTGTGATACTGGGTGCTCAATGTTACCTGCCATATCCACAGAGACAAAGGTCTTGTCTACTCTGCTACGCCACAGCCGAAACCAGTCTCAATGAACAAGGATGAAAATTTTACATTAA
This sequence comes from Aplodontia rufa, assembly GCA_004027875.1. Taxonomy (NCBI): domain Eukaryota; kingdom Metazoa; phylum Chordata; class Mammalia; order Rodentia; family Aplodontiidae; genus Aplodontia; species Aplodontia rufa. Next base: position 59,611 of record PVKS010001836.1, read on the forward strand.
TACCCAATCTAGGGGGATCTGAACCAGAGTCCTGCCAGCAACCACAGAGCAAAATTGCATAAAAAGACGTTATGGAGTGGTAACAGAAAAGGATGGGATGGGGACCTCTAGGGTGCATCTCTTGTCAGAAACAACAAAATAATGTGAGGTGGAAAAAAAAAAAACTGCTGGGGTGTGGCTCAGGTGCAGAGTGCTTGCCTGGTACGGTGAGGCCCTGGGTTCCAGCCAAGCAGGGCATGGGATGTAGAACACCTATCGTATAAAGCTAATTGTGCAAAATGTTTAACACAAAATTACATACATGCACATACATATAATTTGTAGTCACGGCCATAAAGCAATGCATAACTGTGGACCAGGGGTGGGGGCACACAGGTATACTGTGGTCTGCCTCCCTCAAGGCAGGGATTTTGGGTCAATATGCCATGTTTTGCTCATTACAAGAGAAAAGGGCTAAAGCTGTGGCTCAGAGATCATAGCACTTCCTGGTGTGCGTGAGGACCCGGGTTCAAAGCCCAGCACCACACACACAACTAAGGGTCAGAAAACAAGAGCGAGAAGAAAAAATAATGCTCATTCTCTTTCTCTCCCTTTCCTTCTCTCCCTCTCGCTTCCAAAAAAGAAAAAATAAATAAAGAAACTAGAATACGAGAAAGCCTGGCTAATGGGAACACAGGTATTTCTCTGCTATTTGCTCACCTTCTGTACAATTTTAAATTGTTTAAAGTGAGGTGCGGAGGGGGTATAGTCTCTGTCCTTAAGCAGCTCCTTGTTTTGACTCCGTCTTAGTTCAGTTTTACTGGCTAATAATCACTGCTTCTTTTTATAAATGCCCATGCTCAAAGTTCCCAGAGTATCTGTCCCCAAATGTCCAGCTTTGCAAATTTGCAGGATCTGCCTTCTCGTATGTATGGGCGGGAGAGTCCTGCTTTTCTAGGACTTCTCCCAACTTTTATACAACTTTCATAATTTCTCCTTATCACAAGCAGAATGAGAGGCCAAATAGAGGGACAACTTTTTTTTAGGGCTGGGGATATGGCTCAGTCTCTTGTAGAGCACTTGCCTAGCAGACACAAAACCCCAAGTTCAACCCCCAACCAAAAAAAAAAAAAAAAAAAAAAAAAAAAAAAAAAAAAAAAACTTTGTGTAAAGTCTCAAGAGAACCATAGTGGCTTTTCCAAAATGCAAGAGTAGCAACAAAAGGAACGATGTCCCCACTCATATTTCATCCCAGCGAACACCATCTACACCAGCCCTGCCTCTCCCTCGTACAAGGGAACAAATCCTACTATTCCAGAGCAAGGTTGGGCATGTGCAATCTCTGAGCCCCTGGATCTTCTCCGTGACATGAGGCAGTGTCAAACGCCTGCGAGCAGGTCACATGCCCCACCTTCACAACACACCTCCCCTCAACAGGACTCACTCAGAAGTCCCTCGCTGCACACCTAGCTTCTCTAACTACTTGTAAGGGTGTTGTCACGACTGCAGCTTGGTCTTCATTGACGCTGTAACAGACCCAAACATCAGTCAAGTCCACAGCACCCTCCCCTGAGGGTCCCTGCAGAGTGAGGAGCTGAACAACAGGCTTCTCCTCAGGTCCAAGCTAGAGACACATCAGGTGACCGAGATATTCTAAAGCCAATATAGTCACTAACCATGTGCTTTATAACCAAAAGTCACAAGATTTCAGGTTTGTTTATGCATCCAAACAATAAACATGCCAGGTGCAGTGGTGCATGCCTCAATCCCAGTGACTAAGACAGAAGGATCGCAAGTTCAAAGCCAGCCTCAGGAACTTAGCAAGGCCTTAAGCAACTTAGGGAGATCTTGTCTCAAAGTTTTTTTATAAAAGGGCTGAGGATGTGGCTCAGTGGTTAAGCACCCTTGTGTTCAGTCCGGTTACAAAAAAAAAAAAAAAAAAAAAAAAAAACCCCACAAAACAAAAAACCATAAAATTCTAGCACCCAGTTTTCTATGTATCATTGAGGGAAAAAAGGTTACATCCACCCCAAACTTTGGCACGCATTTTGCTATAAAGACAGTTTAACGGTTGTGTTTAGTAACAAAACAAAATCCCCCATCACTCAAGTTAACACAACTTCCAAAATACCATTGCTGTATTCCAAAATACCAGCAATGAATAAATGTTTCAACTTAAAGTGAACACAGATATTTCACATGACTAAGTACTCTTTAACAAAGAAGAGAATAAACTGGTTTTTTAAAAAATCTGACATCAAAATTAAACTGAATTTTGCTGAATTTCTTAAATACAAACTGCACAATTGTTCCTTCAAAGGAGGGGATTATTATATGAGCTAATAAGAGAGCAGTGTTTTGGGGGTTTTTTGGTTTGATTTTTTGTTTTAAAGAAAGAAGGACAGTGAGAGAGACAGAAAGACAGAATCAATTTTTGAGTTTTTCCACATGTCTTTCATTGCTCCAACACTTAGTTGTGTACATGGGTGCTGGGATTTGAACCCGTGCACTTGCGCATGCCGGGCAAGCATGGTAACCGCCAAGCCACTGCTCCAGCCCCTTTTTGTTTATTTTAAAGAGAGAGGGACAGTGAGAGGGAGAGAAAGAGAATCAGTTCTATTTAGTTTTCCATATGGCTATCGTTACTCTGACACTTCGTTGTGTATGTGGTACTGGGTTCAAGCCACTGCTCCAACCCCCCAAAAAAGCAGTTTTGACCACAGCACATAAAGCAGTCCCATTAGGTGGTAGACAACGGGAGGCTTCCAGAAGCTTCTCTGCAGGGACATATTTGGGTAGCCCTGCTCTGCTGCACTGGAGTCCCTGGCAGGCTCTGCAGGCTGACGCAGGTGGAACCTGCACGGAGTCAGCCACACCTGGTTCACACCTGGTTTCTGTCTCTCTCCAGGTACCCGGTGGAGAGGATCAGGGCTTTGCCAACTGCCTGAACGTCTTCACAGCAACTAGGATCCTAATGCCTCCTCCCCAGAGCTGCTGAGAGGACTGAAGGCAACCGTGGCAGAAAGGAAGTCAACAAACAGCATCCTTCATCCTTCCCAAGCCCAGCACTATGCGACCGTTCAGTTCTGAAACCACAGGGGCAGCATCAGTCGATCGCAGGGGTCTAATCAGCCCTACCATTTCCCTGCAAAACTGCCTGCAAACAAATACGACTTTCCTACCAATTAAAAGTAAAAAAAAAAGGAGGAAAATAAAAGCGATAAAAGATTCGGGAGGTAAATGCCAATTTTGAGGTGCAAACAAAAATAAGATATTACACCGCAAATCTCAAAGGTCCAGTTTTAAAGCCTAATTTCACCGACCCGCAGAAGGAATGTTTCTAACAAAGCACTGGACACTACAGTTTCTGGAACATTCATTACCTTTTTCCATAACTCACACACAAATTTCAGGGGGGAAAAATGAGGGGTATTTGAGATAGCAGCCAAGCTGTCCACAGACGCTTTCCACAGAGATGCTTGCCAAGATGAACTAGCGAGGGTTCAAGGAACGACTGTTAGAGAAACTAGCTGGCAAACTTTTCCTATCCCACACAACTTTCTCTGTTAAGTAACAAGCTCCAGATTGTCCAGTGTCCTTACAGAATGCCAGTTCTTCTGGAAGGCCCTTAAATGAATCAGGTTCATCACATGGAACAAAGTCCTAGAGATTAGTGAAACCTCATCCCTAAAGCAGGGTCCAGCAACATGACTGGTTCAGCTGGACAGCCAACCAACGACCACTCCTAAGAGCAATGTTTTTCTGTCACTAAGTCTCATGGCACCCAACTTTGGTCTGTAGTATAATTCACACAGGAAGTAAGTAGGACTCGTAACTAATTCCACATTTGCTGGTATGAAAATGAAAGGATGGGCCTGGATGCATAGAACCAGGACAAAAAAGCACAGATGCTTTTGAGGTCTGGGAAAATCTTAAACAGACAAAGAGAACAGCCCCCCATGGCCAAAGTGTTAACAATGTGGTCGTAAAAGTTTAATAGAGACAAATTCATTTTGTAGACAGTACTAAAAATTTTAAATATCAAAAAAATCTGAAATGCAAATAAAAAGGTAGAGAATATAGAATTGTTGTTGTTAATATGACTAAAATGTCAAGATGCTTGAGTATTTCTGTCCTCCAATAAGTGTAAGTGCTTTAAAATATACATAAAAACTTGTATCATTCTGCATATACCAAAAAACAGGAGGGAAAAGGAATTCTGAGCAAGCCCTCAGTTTTGGAATGAAGTTAAAAGGGTAAGAAAAACAGGGGTGGAGGGGCTGCAGAGGTGGCTCAGTGGTAGAGCGCTTGCCTGGCATGCATGAGACGCCGGGTTCGATTCCCAGCACCACGTACACAAGTGGAGGAAAAACAAGAACCAGATGAAAACATGGAAATACTTCTCTGTAACACACATACACACAGGGGGGAAATATCAGCACAGTAGTCACACAGAGAAATGGGATCTTTTTTTTTAATTCAATTACCTGTCCCAAAATGATCGAGAGCCAGTTCACTTATCTCAGAAGAAGAAAACTCTAGGTGGCCCCATAATTGGAAGATTCTAAGAAGGAGCGCTTGAGTCTACCAGGTCCAAGCAAGCACAAGAGGACAGGAAGGAATCCTGTTTCTAAAGGGAAAACACCACACAGAAGCAATGACCAATAGGAGCTCAACAGCCCTCCGTAACGCATGCTTAGATAAGCAAAGACTCTCGCTAGCCAGATGCCCCGTACTGTCAACGAGCACCAGACTCGATCAGCTTACAAAGATGAAAGGTTTACTCTGGCGCACAGTTCAGAGGCTTCAGTGCATGAATGGCTGGCCCAGCGCTCTGGGCCTGTGGTACAGCAGCACAACAAAACTGGCCATCTCATGACTGGGAAGTGAAAGAGAACGAAGAGCCAGGGCCCCACGGTTCCCTCTGCAGCTCACCCTCAATCACCTGAGGACCTCCCGTCGGTCTCACCTCTGGAAGGTTCCACCACCTCCCAACAGCACAGGCTGGGCACCAGACTTTACCATCTGGGCCCCTGGTGGACATTTTTTTTTTATTAGATGGATATAGAGATACAATTGAGGGGAAAACATTATCAAACATTCAAGAACCACTAATGCCATATCATGGATGCCCAGCTTGGGTTCCCCCTGTTGCTGTTTCCCCCAGAAGAACTCCTGAGTTAAAAGGATATCTCTTGGAGGGCAGAGATCTCCTTCTGAGATGATTCCTCCATATTCCCACCCTCCAGTCTCCTAGGAGTTCTTCTTACACCCTCCCCCCGCTTCCCTTCCCTATGCCTCCAAGTATCCTAGGGAGTCATCTCCCTGTTGCGTTGAGAATCATACAATTTGAAGTTATTATTAGCTTAGCCGTCTAACATACTGCTTCCCTGGGGGACATTTAAGAACCAAACCATACAGGACCCAGCCAGACAAGAGACACAGATTAGGTAGAGTGACCTTGAGGGAAGCAACCAGGTCCCCTGCCCCACTTACCACTCCCAACCACCCTGATCCTCACAGGCATTAGTTCCCAGAAGACCGCCACCCCTTTTTATTCCAGCCTGTTATTTCTAAAACTCCCAAAAGGTACAAACATCATAATTACCATGACCATAGGAACGTTGAGAAATGAAGAGCGGAGCTCATGGTACTGACAGTTTCAAATAAGCTTACATATAAACAGGACAGCAAGTTTGGCAGTATTTGTCTACTGACCAAAGTTCAAAAGAATGCATTTTACTTAAGTAAACAATATGAGAAAAAAGACACACCCATATACATGTGTAAGTGCCAGGTTGGTATCAACCAAAAAAATAATAATAATATACCCAGGCCAAAGAGAGAGGATTTTCACAGGAAGTAGAAACCTAGGATAAGTAAGACCAGACACTGCCCACCACAAAGTCCTCCAGGGCCTTCAGACCTTGTCACTTCACTGCCATCATATCAACCCTTGGAGCTGGGAGAAGCTTCCAGTCCCTGTGCCCTGCTGACTCCATGGTCTCCCTTCCATTCTCTGTGCCCTGTGGCCTCTGGTCTACCCTTTGGTCCATCGGGTCACACACCTCTGGTCCAGCAGGCCACACTCTTCCACCCCACACACAACCTGGTTCAACCCAACGTCCACCTTCTCGATTGTTACAGGAACACCTTTCCCCCTCTAATTCCTAACAGCCTTTCAGAGCAACTCAAAGGTCACTTCTCAAGAAACCCCCCAGAACCCTCACCCTCATCAGAATGGACAGTTTTTACCTAGGAGACATCACGGTCCTCTGTCCACACCCAGGAATGACACTAACCCAAGCCCTATTCACACCATCTGTCTTGCTCTTGCACAGGGACTCCTTCCTGGGGCGGGGAGGAGGGGGCATGCTGTCCTCATCATCTCTGCCTTCCCATAGCTCCATGCAAGGGCAGACAGCATTCTATACACGTTGAAGAAAAGAGGCAACTGCAATAAAGAAATGCAACCCGGGGCTGGAGCGGTGGCTTGGCGGTTATGGCGCTTGCCTGGCATGCGCAAGGTCATGGGTTCAAACACCAGCACCCATGTACACAACGAAAGCCATGTGAAAAACTCAATGAAAATTGATTCTGTCTCTCTCTCACACTGTCCTTCTCTCTAAAAAATAATAAAATTTAAAAACTAAAAAAAAAAAAATCTGGCTCCTTCAGAGAAAGACACCCTGTCCCAAAAAAAAACAAAACAAAAAAAAAACACAGGTTGAATGTACACTCCAGAGATGGTGCTGGGATGCTCTGCTACAGCTTACCACATAGAGATGCTCACTCAAGGTTTGGGATACTTTTTATATGTATGCTCTGATTCAACTAAAACATTTATTTAAACTATCCTGAAGACAATCAATGTCTAAACCTATGGAACAGAAAATAGATTCGCATGCCAACATCCCATCTTCTTGGCTGGAAAATCTATCACACCATCTCAACTATGGCGGGGGGGAAAAAAATGTGACCATTTACTATATTTTATTTTTTAAGAGAGACATTCACTTTTATGTAGTTTTTCACGTGGCTTTTGTAGCTCCGACACTTCATTGTGTACATTGTGCTGGGATTTGAACCCACGTCCTTGCACATTCCAGGTAAGCATGCAACCACGGAGCCACCGCTCCAGCCCCCCATTTACTATTTCTTTAATCTGAAAAAAAAAAAATAAGCTTAAAAAAATGTGCACTAACTCCAATTCGCTGTTACTTTCTAGCTTTCTGTTGGGAGAGTAAAGAATAAAGCTTTTTAAAAATTAACCTTTTATCCTCAGAAGTTAAAAACCGAAAATGAACTTTTTTTTTTTAAAGACAGGACAGTGTGAGAGAAAGAGAGAGAGAGAGAGAAAGAGAGAGAATCAATTTTTATTGAGTTTTTCACATGGCTTTCGTTGCTCCGACACTTAGTTGTGTACGTGGGTGCTGGGGTTTGAACCCGTGTACTCAAGCATGCTGGGCAAGCACTGTTAACCACTGAGCCACCGCTCCAGCCCCTGAAAATGAACTTAAACGGTAAGTCAAATGTACTTCAGCAAAAAACGATGGAACTCTACTCTTCCTAAGTTATTCAAATCTAAATGTCAGAAAAATCAACTCCAACCCCAGACTCTCATGTTTACCACATAAATGGCATAGAGTTTTCTTCCAAAATGAAGTTCTTGATTTCCCATGGAAATTAATTAAGGTGAAAATTAACACTTAAAAAAAAAACAAACCTGTAAACTAGACTCCCATTACCCGAGGCCAGGCACGGTGCTTAGAAAATGAGCGCTAAAAATAAACAAACACCAAAACACATATGCTGAACACGAATGAAAACCCAAGTGCCCCTGGAGAAATGAGGGACTGAGTAAATTACAATACATCTGCATGAAGGAGTATTATACACCCGTTAAAAAGAGGACGATGTTGACCTCTATGGAGTGATTTCCAGGATATACTGCTAAGTAAAAACTGAAGGGATAAGAGCATCTACAGCAGGCCACCATTCATGAGAAGAGGACATAAGGAAATATACAGGTATCTGCTCAATTTGTGTGATAAGAAATCCAGGAAGGATAAACCAGCAAATTATAATATTGAATACCTACAAGGACAGATAGGAACTTGGTAGAAAGGAGGGTAAGAATGGGGATGGAGCAGTGCTCAGCAGTTATGGAGCTTGCCTGACATGCATGAGTACACAAGTTCAAACCCCAGTACCATGTACGCAATAAACTGTTGGGGCAACGAAAGCCACATGGAAAATTAAATAAAAATTGATTTTTTTCTTTCTCTCACTGTCTCTCTCTCTTTTAAAAAAGAAAACGGAAGGAGGAATGAAAATGTAAGAGAAAACACCTCTGAATACGCTTTTTTTTTTTTTACACAATTCTGACTTGATGTTTCACATATCCAAAATGTAAATAAAATCAAGGTGTTAGAGAAACCCAAAACAAAATAGAAACACTAATATATGGGTCTAAGTGCATGCATTATAAATAACATAAGCACAGAGAAGAGGAAGTGACTAAGAAAAAAAAATAGGCCAAGTAACTTTAGCAAACAGCAGTCGACCACATTTTACAAGACAACATATAAAAATAACTGTACAAAAACTGTACCCTCGTAAAGTTACATTTCACTTGGGTACGGGTTAGCAATTTGGAAACTACTGTGTGTATGTAGGTACTGGGCATAAGTAACAGCACTGGGGTAAGAAGAACATGTTTTGGGTTGCCCGAGATAGAAGGGACAGGAAAAGAGGACACTCACGTGGATGCCATAGTACTACCTTAAAATTTGAGGAATCACGAAGAACATGGAGTACTTAGGTCTTTAAAAAGATATACAGATGGGTGTGTTGTGTTGAACCCAGCTACTGTGTATAACATGAAACTCTAATAAAAAGAAATGAAGATACACAGGTGGACAGGGAAAGAGACTTGAGCATACATACGGACATTTCCTTGCTGCCCACTGAGAGGGACTGCAGGTGGTGATATCACCGTGCGACAACCAAGACTCCATTCTCCAAAAGAAACAGAGGCTGCTGGGAGCAAGGACTCCACAGAGCTGGAGCAGGGAAATGACTAGACAAGTCAGCAGCACATTATGGAATCTAAGTAAACAATTGCTCAGAACGTGGTGGGAACAAGGTAACGGTAGTGATCGCACAGCAGCGTGAATGCCCCAAGAGGTGAGCAGACCTCAATACACTAACCCAGCAAGGCACTGAACAGCCAAGCCAATGACAAGTCCTAACGGGGAGAGGACCCCAGTGCCCAGAGTTGCTAAAATGTCGAATAGACAACAGAACATCACGTGTGCAAAGAAACAACTAAGTACAACCCATACCCCAGATAAAAGCAGGTAATAGAGAGCACCTATGAGCGCAACTGGATGGCCGATTTCAGAGGATGCTCCAGGACCAAAGGAAAGCTTACAGACGTTAAGACAGGCATGGCCACATTGGAACACAGAATACCAAGAAAGAGACAAGATCTTCAGAAAGAACCAAATTCCAGAGTTGCAAAGTACAATGACAGAAGTTTAAAAATTCACTAAAGGGCCTTGTGATGGGCAACTTTGTTTTGTCGTTTTTAAAGAAAGAGGGACAGTAAGAGAAAGAGAATCAATTTTATTTAGTTTTTTATCTGGTTTTCGTTGCTCCGAACTTCGTTGTGTGTGTGTGGTGCTGGGGTTCAAACCCGGGTCCTCACGCATGCCACGCAATTGCCATAACTGCTGAGCCACTGGTCCAGCCTTGTGATGGGTAATTTTATGTATGAACTTGACTACACTAAGGGTAGTAAGCTGGTAACACATTATTTCTGGATATGTCTATGAGGGTGTTTCTGGAAGAGATTAGTGTTTGAACTGGTAGACTGAGAAAAGATGGTCTCTCACCAACATGGGCAGAGAGAATCCAACATATTAAAGGCCTAAAGAGATCAAAAAGGTGGAGAAAGCACTTTGTTTCCGTCTGAGATGGGACATCCTGTCTGCAGACCTCTTTCTCCTGGTTCCTGGGCCTTTGGACTTGGTAAGAGAGTCATACCTTCAGCTCTCCAGGTCCCCAGGTGTTTGGATTCAGAATAAATTCCTGGCTATACAGCTTGCATTGACCATGGGACTTTCTGGCCTCCATCGTCATGAGACACTTCCTATAATAAATGTCCTCAAGCTACGGTTTGGATCTTAAATGACCCCAAAGGTCTTGGTGTTAAAGGCTTGGTCAACAGTCTGTGACACTACTGGGAGGCGGTGGAACCTTTTAGTAGGTGGGGTCTAGTGGAAGCAGCTAGGTCACTGGGGATGTGCCCTTGAAGGAACTTTTGGGACACCCCCACCCCACTTTGCTTCCTGGCCACCATGAGGTGAACAGGTCTCCTCAGCCACACACTCCCCTGCCTTCCACAGGCCCAAATGACCACAGACTGAACCTCTGAAACCATGAGCCAGAGCAAACCTTTCCTGAAGTTTATCTTCTCAGGCACTATCAGAGATGCAAAGCCAACTGGATACATGTGTGTCCCCACACAGGAAAACACTGCTCAGCTGTGAGAAGAAAAGAAATATCGATACACACCACATCATGGGTGAACCTTGAAAACATCACACCAAGCGAGAGGCTGGTCTCACTATGTGATTTCATTTAGCAGAAGTCTAGAGATGGCAAGACCCGTGGTTGCCTAGTACAGGCAGACAAGAAGTTGAGAACCAGGGTGGTGACGGCTGAAAGGGACAGGATTTCTGTTTTGGGGATAATGAAAAGTCTCTAACATTGTGGTCATGCATCAATTGTATAATATGCAAATTATACCTCAGTAAAGCTATGTACACTTTCCTTAAACACATTTTTGCTGAAGGAATCATTTAGGCACCAGCTCTTTACTGTGTGTTAAGCACCAAGCTCTGCATCAAACAGATCACATACAACACCAGACCTGGTCCAGGCATCTGTGACTGCTTAACTGGTTTTTGGATCGTGTCCTTACAAAGCAGGAAGTACATCAGGATCCCTACCGCCACCCGCAAGTGAGACAAGTCCTCACAATACTTACCTTCAACTTTCCCAAACTACCCATCCAACATTTTTAAGTGGAAATTCCATGCGCCCTGCCTGATCCCCAACTTCCCCAGCAGGATTCCCTGACACCCTTCCCAACCCTGTGGGTCACCTCGTATTCTTCCAGGTGGTGAATAAAGAAAACTTGAGGCAGCCTAGGAGTCCCATGTGCCGGTCATGATGAGCGTGTCATAACCCGGAAGCATCAACGGTCTACCCCTTTCAGAACCTGCAGCGGCACCTGCAGCTCCCTGCTTCTGAAGTACCCCCGTCCCCGACCCTGCCAGGTGTGCGCTTCACGCTACCGCTTCCGTGAAGCAGCAGCAGAATTGGCCACCTCTGTCTCTGCTCTTCTGGGCAGTAGACCAACAGGTAAGAGTATAAGACCTGGGACTGCCTCCCTGAATTCAAACTTCAACTCCATGACTTAACGTTATTACCTTGGCAAGTCTCTCAGCCACTCTGCCTTGGTTTCCCCATCTTCAGAAAGGAGGGGTAAGTATTTCCCAGGGTTGTCATGAGGATGAAAGGAGAGGCCAAGTCTGAGCAGGACAAGCACTGTGACTGCCTCCGTCTCGTTCTATCTGATGGGACACTTGTTTACATGTATCCTGTCAGTCCCTGCTCAAAGGCACACCACTTTTTTTTTTTTTTTTTTAAGAGAGAGGGACAGTGAGAGAGAGAAAAAAAACAAAAAAGAATGAATTTCATTTAGTTTTTCACGTGGCTTTCGTTGCTCCAACACTCGGTTGCATACGTGGTACCGGGGTTCGAATCTGTGTCCTCACACATGCCAGGCAAGCGCCGTAACTGCTGAGCCACCGCTCTAGCCCCACCTTTTTTTTTTTTTTTTTAATATCCTCAGCATACAATGCAGCGCTAGGCATAAGCAAAGTATATGGAAAAGCCCAAGGAATTAAAAACTCTTAATCCAGCAATGTCAAAGGGTGTTGAAACCACACTTTCAAAATAAAAATAAGAGCACATGATTTGTCTAGAACTGAATGTCTAAACTCAGGCCTGCCCTGGAAAAGCCAAGCTGTCTGACCGCCTGAACTATCTAGAAAGAATCCAAAGGTTCGACAGAGAAGGGCGGTTACATAAATGATAGCAGTTCAACACAGGGGATTTCACCCAACCGTAACAGGAGGTCTGAACGGATTCCTCAAAGTCTGAACAAAATACTGAGCAAAAAAAGAAAGTACAAACGATTCAGAGAAGAGCAAAAAGCCATGATCAAAGAGAACAGGCTGTGTGTCTGGTATCACAGGGAAAGAACCTTCACATTGAGTTAATTTTGATGCTGAAGACAGATTAATAAGAAAAATCATAGTGATGCTAATGTCTTTATCTAAGAAATACAATGAATGGCATGAAGATTCCAAAACTTCAGAGCTCTTAAACGACATACAGTGAGAACGCTCACGTTTTTCCATCGCCATCTCCAAACAGATAAGTTTCCGTTTTAGAACAAACACACCTACTACTGTTAGGGTCAACCTTCTATTTCAAAAGTAGTCCCTGGGAGACAGGTGTGGTGGTGCACACCTGTAATCCCAGCAGCTCAGGAGGCTGAGGCAGGAGGATCATAAGTTCAAAGCCAGCCTCGACATCTTGGAGAGGCCCTAAGCAACTGAAAAAGCCCCTGTCTCAAAATAAAAAAATTAAAAAAAATAAATGGGCAGGAGATGTGACTCAGTAACTAAGTGTCCCTGGTTCATTCCCTGCTATGCTTAATTTGTTCACGTCGAGGATTATCAATAGTCAGATTAAATTAACTGTTCGCCATTCTTCGAGGAAGTCTTCTCATTTGTTACAATTAAAAATTTTTTCTAAAAATTAATACACCAAGAGCTTTCCTTTAGCAGTATTTTTAGTTTAAGATTCCTCCCCCTCAAATTAGAGAAACACAAAAAAGGGGGAAATGCCACACACTTGCTCCAAGCCCAGTACTTACGCTTTTCATTTACACCTGCTCCTTTCACACATAGATGCACGTACACATATATGCACAAAGATCTATATAGCTAATGTGCACACGCATACACCAGGAAAAAATGAGGGTATGAAACAATCGTTTCAGTTTCTTCACCCATCAATACAATGATGTCAGCGCTCGCATCTTCAAATAGCCCAGGTGATGATTTTCTAACTTGACTAACAAACACACAGCCACTGCAACACCTCCACCCTTCTTGCCATCAACATTCCTGAGATTAACATAAGGATCTGGTGAAAAAAATTTACTCTAATATTTTCTCTTCCACCAAAAGGGGCAGGGGCAAGAAATGCATTACACCTGAATGTAACTGAGTACAGTTCCTAGCAATGAACAGATAGCTTTGCTTTTAAAACACAGTTCAATAGTCAAAACAGAATTTGTAGAATAAAAAAATTTTAGCATTCCTGTTGGAATTTCTCCTCACCTCCTTCTTAAATGCTTGTGCCTAAGGAGCAATCTGTCAAGGACTAGGCTTAAATCATTAACTACACAGCACCAAATCATTAGCATAATTGGCATGTAAATTTCACGAAGGCACTGATTGTGTCCTTTTAAGTGTTCTACACAACAGCCCCGTACAAGAAAGCTTATTAAACATTTATGATGATTAGCTGAAAAATAAAACAAAATACCCAAACACAAGCCTTTGTTATTCCACTTGGCTGTCATGTGTAATGTAAACCAATGATCAGTATCTGTTTCTCCAAGCACAATTATAAGAAATTGAAAACAAAACAAACCCCGCTGGAATTAGAAATTCTGTCTCCTCTGTCCAAGAATACGTTTCATTTCTGTGTCAAAAGAAACTGCCCACAGTGAGCAGGCAACATGGCACGCTGCTAGGACATTTAGCCTGAGCCTCGATGGGCCGTTTACAAAGCAGAAAGCCCACCACGCTGCACACGCTGGTGCCCAGCAGCGCCCTACCTTTCCCATTTTGCCACGTGGTGTACCAAGACAGAGTGAGGAAGGACGTGATAAATGCTAAGGCAGTGGCTACAGTTCCATTTCGGAGCCTCATCTCATTTCACCATCACACTGGTGCGTAATCTGTGATGACAACCAAGACTGTTTTCTGAATCCAGTCCTCCTGGCTCCGGGCCAATCAAAACAATCGATGCCAGAGGTTCATCTCAGGGGCTCAGGCAGGAGGCGTCTAGCAAGGATACCCTTCACCACTGCTGCTGGGGATGGTCTGCAGAGTCTCATCCGCTCAGGCTCTTTCCTCCCTACAGGGGCGGGGGAGAGAAAGAAAACTGGTCAATAATGCCAAGTGCAGGCTTCTTGCCCACGTTTTTCCACTCTGAACAGAAAGCTGCCGGGCTAAGCTCGTCTACGAAGAGCAGTCCTGTATCTCAATGACTCATTTCATACGCTAGAAATCAAGGCCTTCCCCCTCCAAGGAGAAAGCTTCACACTGCATTCCCTCCTCACCAGATTTGTGAAAAGGAAACTTCTGGTTGATTACTCGTTTACATGGAGAAGTTGTGGTGCTTACAGATTCCTAGATGAGACTCTAGTGATCATACAGTGGCTCCTGAGTAACATTCCCGACTCTCCCCAGTTTTCCTACGGTGCAATAACAATGATGATTAAGGGGAAAAGTTACTACATAGATAATATATATTTGTTCAATCTATGTACATACTATATATATATATACACACACACACACACATAATTAACAGACAAAAATATATAAGGGTCAAAAGGCCTAGGTCCTAGATCCAGATCTGACATTACTCACAGAGTTCTTTATCTAGCTCTCCAAAGTTCATCTATAAAATGAGAAAACCACACCACCTATCCTGTCTCCTCATTCACTTATTATCATAATTAGGAAAAAGCTTGCTGTTATTATTGCTATTTATCATCATCACAAAATAACTTCGGTTTTTCCAGCAGCTAAACCCATTCCTAGGGGGATAAATTTGGAATATTTATTCATTTAGGAAATGGAGCAACGCAGCCCCTACTCTCAACCAGGGCCCATCACTTTGCATTGCTTTAACTCAGGAGATTTGGGAGATCACCAACCATCTAACAGAACTGCTGAGAAAATGGAAAGAAATGAGGTCCTTACAAGTACCTGAGCATTAGTGCCCAGCACATAACAGCTTCCGGTAGATGTTAACTGCGTTAAAAAACAGATGCAGCCAGCCACTCCTTCAGTCCCCTGTACACACAGCTGGTCGCATTCCCCAGGGGCGTGCCAGGCAATCTGAGATGTGCATTGACTCCTGGTTGCCTCAAGGGGACAGGATGCTCTTGGCAATAAACGAAATGACACTCCAGTGGGGTGAGTTAATGTACCTCCCAAAATGCCTAAGGAGCCCAAGGGGCAATTCTCTCAGTGGAAAAGCATGGCTGATAAACCAGCCATTTGCAGGCAGAACTACCACCTCAGCGACTTTTTGCCACTGAACATCACTAGGAATCTCCACTAGTAAAGAAAGGTCACAGGGGCACTGTTAATAATGACGACAACAGCCACAACTCACTGAATGTCTGCTATGTGCTTGATCCGTTATTTTATTTTTTTAAGAGAGAAGAACAGTGAGAGAGAATCAATTTCCATTGAGTTTTTCGCAAACTGGAGAATCTTCCCAAAATGTTAATTTTATCCAAGGGTGAATCTCAAAAAGGTTTTATATTCTATAATGAGCATGGGTCTATTATGATAGAAGTTGCAAACTTCACAGGAATTTTCAAAGTCTCAACATACAACTTTAAACAAATTTCTCACTTCCTAAAGCCTTTGGCTAATTCCCCACCCCGGAACTCCCAACAAAGCACGCCTGTTTCCCTGCTTTGGCCAGCAGCTCTAATTTCCATGTAACATTCTAGAAGTACTGAACCCCACTACATCAGTTCCTCTTACTACCTGAGCACAAGGAGTTCCAAAGACATTATCAGGTAAAGTTTTCACTGTTAAACCAACTGCACTAACAGTCCTATAGTTAATATCAAACATACCTAGGTCTACAGTTTAGAAACAAAATCTTGGCAAAAAATCTTACAATTTTAAATTCCATGGAGCGTTTAAATTGTCTTAAATCAATAAGCGCCCAGCAATGAGTTCTGATTATAAAAATAGATGTGATAACATACTGAATTATATAACCTGAAATTCTCATCCTCATAGGAAATTATACAAAAATGCTAGTTAACTTCTTGTTGCTATATACTTAGCCATATTTTACTTCAGAAAGGATTTTGTCTAGGAAGAGATAAAAAGATATACACACGTCATTCGAGTACATATTCAATTCATAATGGGGAAGCACAGAAACAGAATCATCCAATAAGGATATTTTAAAATACAGTCTTATTAAATATGAATAAAGCCTGCATAAAATCCAGTACAAATGCATGAAGACAAACTCTAAAATCAAAGTTGACTACAGATATGCTATCCATAGTACATGAAACACATAAAGAAAATTAAACATCAGTTTCAAGAAATTAGTAAACTGGTTTCAGGAAGAACTTAAAAGGTATTACTAATAAGACCTGAAATTTCACAAGAAAAATATGAGAACCTTTTTACTCAGCAAGAATGGAGTCATGCATTTTTAATTAGGGTTTCTAAACTAATGAAGTTTAACTGCATAGCACAAGTGAATGAAATCTCCAGATGAGAGCAAAACTAATGAGCTACAAGCACTTAAATCACCACCGGCGATGGAGAGCCTTGCTTGTTAGACACAGGTGACCCACTTTTTTTCTTAATCAGTGTCCACATATGCAAACATTTTAATCTAGCGCCTGCTAGATTAACACGTTTGAATCTTTAAACGACAGAAAAAGGCAATGGCCCAAATTACTGCCATTTCTCTAGCCCCCCAAAGATGAATGGAACTTTCAACTCCAGACCTCAAGATGAAAAATCTGTTTTGTTAAGAGATGTAACAGTCTTATATCTTTACAGTCTTATATTACTGGACACAAAACCTTTTAAAGTGTTCTCTGAACACTTGGTGAACATTTGGCAAATGCCTTCATCAGCATCCCACAGACAAAACAGAGGTGCCTAAAGATTAGAAGGCACAACCATGACATGGACAATCAATGAAAACCATGACATTAGCTTTGTAACTTTAACACAATTACTTAAAAATTCACTTGTTTTCCATTTATAAAGGGATTTTTTTCCTTTAATACAGCTTACATAATTTCATCATCCAGTGCGTTTTCAGATTTAATCTTGTGGGTTAAAGAAACCTTATCTCATACTAACCTGTTAGTATCACTATTTTTTAAACATTCAAAGAAAAAAAAAAACCCAATCACAGAGCGCCCATTACCTGATACTAAATTTAGAGTCTATGTTCAAACGAACGACTGTGTCATTCTTATCTTTTATCAAGAACTCGTGCGACAGCAAAAAGCACAACAGCAAAATACATGGAAAGCATTCAGAAAGTATATTGCACCTACTTACGTGTCTCAGCGTGGAATGTAAGCAATGAATGGGCTCCCGAGAAGCACAATGTTGCCAGGAAGAAAAGCCGGCGAGCGTGTGGTACCACTGCCAGCACAGGAAAGCACGCCATGGAGATGTCACCTGGCACACCTAGAGGGACCACCTGGACCCAGCCTAGGGGGTCCTACTCAGCTTCCTGCGGACCCAGGGCGCAGAGGCCTGGGGGATGGAGTGCGCTCCACACCGGACCATCGGGTCTTAACAGGCAAATTGGCTACAGCTGCTGCACGCCGCGTGCCCCGGGCGGGAGCAGCCCTGGACCGCCCGGCCCCCGCCCCACCTGCCCGGTGACGCCGACTCCTCGCGGGCTGCAGCCCCGGGCCCTCCAGCAACTCTCCCTCCCGCTCCTACCCCCAGGAAACCCACACACTTTGCTCCACTTTCCCCCAAGTCGACGAGCCCGGAGAGCGCCAGGAACGCACGGGGCGCCGGGCGGGCCACCGGGAGGGCGCGCAGCAGCGCCGAAGCGAGCAGGGACCCCGGCCCGCGCCCCGTTCCCGAGGCCCAGGCGGAGCTTCGGGCCAGCCCCGCGCGCCAAAGGCGCGAGCAATTCCCGGCGCACAGCTCCCGGCCGGGCCCCGGCGCCCGCGGCTCCGTTACCAGCAGGTGGATCTCCTACAATCCCCGCGCCGCAGAGCCCGGCCGCCGGCGCCGCCCCTCCACCCGCGCCCTCCGCGCAGACGCCCTGCGCGCCCGCCGCCAGGCCGCCGCCGCGCGCCCCCGCCGCCCGGAGCCCCTCACCTGCCGCTGGCGTCGGCGCTCCCGCCGCGGCCGCAGGCAGAGCTGCTGTGGCCGCCGCCGCCGCCGCCGCCGCGGCTCCGCCCCGCCCCGCCCCGCCCGCGACCCCGCCAGCCATTGGCCGCCCGGCGCCGCGCCAGTGGCCGGCCGGGCTGTCACTTAGGGGGCGCCGCCGCTCAGCCTATATAAGTCTCGGGAGCCCTTTTCCCCTGCACTCGGCGTCACGGAGAGGTCCGGGTGGTGCTTGGGTCTCGGGTGCTCGGCCGCCACATCTGGCTTTAATCCTCCCCGGGCGTAAGCGGACGCAGCTCCCGCCGCCAACAGAGGCCCGGGTGAGCGCTCGGCCTCAGCCGCGGCGCGCGGTCAGACCACCCCGGGCTGCCCGGGTAGTCCCGTCGCATTCCCCCAGCCTGAGTCCCGAACCGGGGCCGCATTCCCGGTGACAAGTCCCAGCCCTAATTCAGTAATAGCTTCCCAGGCCCTACGGTTCCCGCGCATCTCGCCCACAACCCCAGCGACGGGCGTCGCTGTCCCCCACTTACGGATTAGGAGGCCGAGACCTGAAGGAGTGACTTAAGCAACTAGGAAGAAAAAATACGGCTAGGATTGAAATGCATATTATTCGTGTGCTCCTGCCCCTGGTTTTTTCACTTAGGCCACGCTGTTCAGCCCCTTTCTCCCGCGCTCCATGCCCTAATCCATCACCGTTTCATGAAGTTCAAAGTTAATTTGAGAACCAAATAGATAATCATCTATAGAAAATCTGGGTGGGCTGGCCCTACTTTTTTTTTTTTTTTAAGTATCGACAAGGATGGGGACTTGCACTGATAGTAGCTTCCCTTGGGCACTCCATCTTTGAGGTACTTACTATATGCCCAGCACAGCGTTACATCTTTAATTCTATCATCTCATATTTTAACTCCTATTTTCCTAGGGGGAAAGTAGCTCAGAGAAGTTTAAAGAGCTTACCCAAGGTCACAGGGCTGGTAATCGGTACGCTTATCTTCAATGCTACAATAATCCTTACAACAACCCGGCAAAATAATATTTACATGGAGCTGAGGGCCAAAGATCAAGGAGAAAGACTGGTCATTGCCAAGCTCCCAAGATAATAGATTCTTTTCAGAAAGCAGTAATTCAAAGATTGAAAGCTAATAAAAAACTATCAATCAGAATGAGTTTCTATTTCCCAACAAAATTATTTTACTTTCGTCTCAACAGTAATTAATAATCAGTATGACATGTATGGCTTTCTTGATTTTCCCATGGTCAGATTTCTATCCGTGACTCTTAAACTGTTTTAAAAAGTCCAAGGGGGCACATAACACCCTTCACTGACTTAGGAGGAACAGACAGAGATTTGTCCACTGTCCAGCACTGTGGACATGACTTGGACAGAACCGTTTTAGTACCCAATGACAACTTAGTTCTCTACTTGGGGAAGCAGTCTGGTTTCCTGTATTCTAAGGCACACACATTGCCAGGCAGCAAGCTGTTGACAGATTTCATGTCAAATATAAATAATAAAGATGGAGACCATTCCAGGATAGAAAGTTTGGCACATGGTTGAATATACCACACCTACTCCTAGGAGTAGACCATCCCTAGGCCTTGCTATACAGTGCTCCTAAATCAGTGAGGGACCAAGGGGAGAGAGTGTCGTGTGTCCCCTGACTTTTAAAACAGTCTAACAGTCTTGGAACCTGACCATGACAGAGCCATGAAACCCACATGTGTCATAACTGATGATTAATTACTGTTATTTTTGAGACAGTAAAGGAATTTTGTTGGGGAATAAAAACTCATTCTGAATGATGCTGTCTGTTAGTTTTCAATAAATTACCGTTTTCTGAACATCCTATTAATGACAGACTACTTGCAAATGAAGAAGACATTGCCATTTGAGAGAACGTCCCCAAGCTACTTCCACAGGATTGACCAAAAGACCAAACAGCAAAATCCCTATTTTTATAGAGGAAGAAACTGAGGCCTTGAGAAATAAGTAATTTGGCAGATACACATACTAATTTAGGTAACTGGTAAGTGGCCAAATCAGAATTGAAATCCAGGTCTTTCTTATTCCAGAACCTGTATAACACTCCACTGCCTCTGCTCACATCTTTAGCCATTGACAAGATCTTGCTGCATGACTGAATGTTGAAAAGATGTATTTTTCTCTCTCTTCACCCTTTTTTTTCCTCTTGGTAAAGGAAGTGAAAGCATATATGAGAGGAGAAAGCAAAGGAGAGTGGGCAAAGACACGCTTCAGTTACAAACAGGCTGACTTATTCAGAAAGGGGCAGAAATCCCCCCCTGAACTCTGCTTAGTAGCAAAACTCCTAGCAACAAAAAGCAAACAGAGAGGCTGGAGCAGTGGCTCTGCGGTTACAGCGCTTGCCCGGCATGCGCAAGTACACGGGTTCAAACCCCAGCACCCACGTACACAACTAAGTGTCAGAGCCATGTGAAAAACTCAATAAAAGTTGATTCCCTCTCTCTCTCTCTCTCTCTTTCTCTCACTGTCCTCTCTTTGGAAACAAACAGAAACAGCACACTGTCTGGTTTGAAGTTTTTCTAAGAAAAAATTGCCTCCCAGGTGTGGGTTTGAACACCTGGGTGGTTCATCTTACTGTTGCAGAGTACGTAAGATTGAATTTTCCAACTGCATGCGTTTAATTAACAAAGGCAGTTGATCCAAACCCCATGGAGTGTCATAAATTTCTTTTTTTTTATTGCTGTATCTTTTCCATGATGATTTTCCTTCACTGCTGCCTTTTTTCTTCTTCTTCTTCTCCCCTTCTGAATCTTCTGGATTTGCCGTCTCCCAACCTTTATTTCACACTGGTACACTGGTAGTGGAACTGCAGCCAAGAAGTTTGGCCTTTCACCTAGAATGCTATAGTCTGTCCCCACCAAAGCTGCCACATGGTAGCTGTTCTTTCCACCAACCAGCTTTTTCTGAGTGCCTGACTATGTGGGCAGCTGGTGCCTCACCATGGAGTGTTTGCAGACTAATGGAAGACACAGGTAAGTAATTAAACCACAGTGCCACACACACAGAATGCTGGGACAGCAGATAGGACGGGGCCATTAATCAGATCCTTTGGGCAGGGAAGGCTTCCTGGAAGTGACATTTGCCTTTTATCTCTTTGATGGTGAGTGGTTGCTGGTGAGGCCATGCCTATAGAATTAACTTTTAAGAAATCAAGTACAGGATCTCTAGTTCTTTTCTATTCCACCCCTGCCTGTGCACTGACAATCAGCCTTGCATCATTTATGAACATTTATAAATATGATTGTGGAGTCTTCACGACAGGCTCACGTGGGATCGTTTTTCAGGGTACAGTTTCCAAGAGGAATCACGTCAGGAGATTGTCCCTGGCTGTTTTAGATGATGTATACAGAGGTGGTAGGAGACATCTTTTTAAATTGATTGACAGTACACTCTATAGCTTTCATCCAGGAACTACAGTGGACTTGGGACAGGATGAGCTATGGGAGTCTATGGATCCTTTGTTAGCTACAACATGTTTCAGACACAGTAACAATTTCTCTTGTGTCATCAGACAGGGCACCCAACAGATCAATGAAACAGAACACAAAAGGAACCAACTACCACATTTACTGTTCACCTCTACATGGAAATTAAGGTCCATACAGGTGAAGACCAGCCGAGAGCTCAATTATTCTTAATTTTTACTCTCCCTCCCCTCATCTATGCTCATGAAAGAAGCCTTTGAGAGATGCTTTTCCAAAATCACATTCACATCAACCAGGGCAAATATATCTATTGGATTATTCAGATAAAAGCCAGATTGTGTGGCCATCTAGTGATGATCTTATCAAATTTAAATGCTGTGGCCAGTGTGTGCACATGATGTGTACAAAACTTTGCTAAAGTTTTTCAAGGACATCCTAAAACAAAAGAGAATCCAACTACCCTGCTGGGAATAGGCTCTCTCCCAAGCATGGTTAGGACAAATCAACCATGTTGGGGCAGCAAAAGTCTCTGCCAAGATGATCTAAGAAGCTGGAGGGATTGCTGGTGTGTTGTGACTTAGTCATGCCATTAAATCCAATTTACTTGTCTTTATTATATTTGATGTATATTCAGAAGGCAGAGTGGAAGAGAACTGTGTGCCAGAGAATTACAGACCTTTGGGTTTTGTTTGCATTTCCTTTGTGAATTTGGTACTTGTAAAAGATGCTGGACCAACAGCTATGCGTCTGAAATCCATCATGCATAAAACCAATTTGAGGCCAGGCACTGTGGTGCATGACTGTAATCCCAGCCACTCGGGAGGCCAAGGCAGGAAGATCCCAAGTTCAGAGCCAGACTCAGCAACTTAGGCCCTAATCAACTTAGCCAGACCCTGTCTCGAAATAAAAAAATAAAAAGGGCTGGGGATGTGGCTCAGTGGTTGAGCCTGGTACCAAACAAACAACAGCAACAACTGCTTTGCACAGTTCAACCAAGCTACTCTGTCAATACATTTCAAATAGGATGAAAACCTTTACTTATATAATGGACCCAGGACCGTGACTCTCAATACTGGTGTTCCAGATATCTGGGCAACAAAATCTGCCTATTTATAGTTTCAGATTTTCCTTTACATTCTTTTAGGGCAACTGAACATACCCCTACAGGTAAGTGCCTTAGATTTCAGACAGGACATGGTGGAAGAAAAAGAAGAGCAGAAGGGGAGAAGAAAAAGGAGAAGGGGAATAAGAGGGAGAAAAAGGAGGGGGAAATGGGAAGAGAGAAGAGGGAGGAGGCAGAAGACCAGGAAGGAGAGAAGAGGAAAGGGGGAAAGGAAGAGATTTTAGGTATTTTGGATGGAGGGACTGTCATAGAGGGGATTATTCGCAGACGTTTTGGAAGGGCTGGAAGAACCCAGTGAAGAAAGAAAGAGACCTGAAGAGCAAAGAGGAAGCACAGCGGATACCCAAGGCTGAGAAGCTGCTGGAGCCCCTGGGCTGGAGATCCTGAGTTTGCAGCTACTGCTGCACCCCTAGAGAACTCTTGCTGTTGTCTCTGCAGCCTGAAAAACCTGGACAGCGCGAAGCAGGAATGGCCCTCCCCACTGCTCTTTCAGCTGGCGCAACCACCTGCATCAACCGCCACACTTGTTGGGGGCAGGCAGAAGCAGGAAGTTACTCTCCTGCCTCCACCTTTTGATCCCCGACCAGAGCAGCCTCCTTACTGAAGCAAACAGAAAACCAGCTGGTAATGAGGCCAGGGGAGGTGGACTGATTAACCCCAGCATCGCAGAGTGGACTACAGGAAAGGCAGTGCATGCGGTTAAAGATGGTGGGTAAACGACCAGCTGGTGTCAGAATTCAAAAAAACACAGCTGGGCATGCTTTCAAGCAAAACCAAAATTTGTCCTGGAAACACAAGGGGTGAGAAAACTGTAAGCCTCAGATCTTTCAGCTTACGTGAGAGGCAAACTCTAGAAAACACCTGTAATATTTGCATTGCTCCAAAAAGAGACTGTTCATGTGTCTTTCTCATGGTTACCAACACAACTGTGTCACTGGTAGAGACTTTTCTATCAAACAACGACACTAATGAACCCTCATTTGGGAATCGGCAGTTGGAAAGACACAGGATTGTAAAACTGTGGCCTTGGCCTGACCTTCCAGTTGGAGGGACACTCAAGACCCTCTTAGTGCTCCACTGCTGCTGTCTAAGCTCCCCTCAAGCTGAGCATACTGTCCTCTCTGTTCAGTGCACAAGCAGTTGGCTCTGGCAAACTCCCTCTCCATCCCCATTGCACTGCCTTTTTTGGCCTGCAAACATCCTTCAAGGCTGAGCCAGATGCCACCTGCCCAGGAAGCCCTCCTTCACCCCAAGCCTAGGAGAAGTACCCACTGCCCAAGGGCCACACGCCTACCAGTGCATCTCTCCCACCGTAGTGTCACCCTGGGTTTCCAAGCTGGAGTGCTACACATAGGTCAGAGGAAGAACAAGCTTAGGAGCCCCTAGTCCTTTGGAGGGGCTGAGTGGGAACTGGAACATTGGAAATCTCCAGATACAAGCAGATCCAAGGCATCATGGTGAACAAAATTACTTTCTCTTGTGTTTTGTTAAGTGAAAAAAGACTGGGAAGTGTTGCGTAATCAGCTGCTGACTTTCGGCCTTCTTTACTCAGCTGTTCTGCTGCTGAGGTCAGGGATTATCTTACTCATCAACCTACCCCATGACTTGGGAACCTTCCTGCAAACGGTCCTTGACAGAAGAGGAAAGACTTGATCTGAGCCTGGAAGAACAGGAACAGGATTTAGACAGTTGCAGGGGAGAAGGAAATAAGCACTGTAGGAGAAGCAGCACCCGTCCACAGAGTCACAAAGAGGTCCTCTCTTCTAAGCACCTGGACAGGATGCCTGAGGAAGATGGAGGACATGCTTGGAGGCATTGTGGGAAACACGGCAGGAAGATATGCAGGAGACTTTGCAGCTCAGCATTGGCCAGGAGGAGAGCTCTGAAGTTTCTGAATAGAGAAATGAGGTCGTAGCAGGATTCAGAGGTGACTATTTTCACCAAAAATAGATGGTGAAGTATATAAATAAAAATATTCAAATATAGGGCTGGAGCGGTGGCTCAGTGGTTGTGGCACTTGCCTGGCAAGTGCAAGGACCCAGGTTTGAACCCCAGCACCACGTAGACAACTAAGTGTCGGAGCAATGAAAGCCACATGAAAAACTAAACAAAATTGATTCTCTCTCTCTCTCTCTCACACACACACTCTCCCTCTCTGTTTAAAATAATATTCAAATATAAAATACAAGAAAAAGGGCAAAATAGGCAGAGGAAGCCTTGGTGTCAATCATGAGAGCTACAGAGTCACTGTAATGTTTTTAACTTGAATGAAAAAAAAATAGGCCTTATGATAATAATAATACACAAAGAATTACTGAGTAGCTATGGTATGCCCAGTCTATACTCTCTAAAAAAGGCACATAATAAACATTTGCTTGTTGTGTTGGTTTGCCTCCTAGCTTAAATTTTACAACGATCTAGGATTAAAATCACAAGGTTTAATAAAGGATAAAGGAGAGTAGACGGAAAAAAGCTCTCTTCAAGATGTGATTGAAAGTTCTAATATTAGTGCCTCACAGGAATTGAAAAATGCCACATCATTTCAGAAGTGAAGTGGAGTGAGAACTAAGGTGCCTCTCCGAGAAAAGAATCTTCCAGAACCATGAGGGCTCCATTCAGTAGACTCGATCAAGGAAGTCCGCCTCTATGTAAGGTGTACGGGAAGGCAGAGACGGTGTAAGAAATCAAGAATGCTGTCCCAAAATACCATCTCAGCCCGTGGAACTCTCAATAAACTACTCCCTGGTAATCTCCACAGAGCACACGCTAAACCTAGCTTTGGAAAACAAAAGCTTTTTGACAGCTACATGTTTTGTGTTCTTAACAAAAGCTCATGGAAGATACACATTGCGAGAGGGAGCTTTCTGTGGGTTGGCATGGGAATGGAAGGGATGGACAAAGTTCACATCTTATCCTGGAGCTGAGAAGGACATCAGCAAGTCCTTCTTGGTTATAAAGCAAAAGAACAATTTTTACAGAGGTGCAAAAAACCTGAACTCAGTTGAGTTGTAATACAGAGACCCCTTCCCAACGGAACTCAGGACTTATACCATCGGGGTTCTCCTTCCTTCTCCTTGGGGGCCCCAAGCTGGTTCACAGCCTCCAGCCATCTTCCAGCCAGCCCACCATGACTTCCTGAGTTGACCTATTTCACCACCTGAGTAGTTGCTCCTTCCTTTCTTTCAACACCAAGAACATTTTGTTCCTGTTGGTTTTCCTCCCGTGGACTGAGTCATCTGAAGTTTTTGCACACCAAGCAAGCAAATTTATTGAGTATCATTTCCTTATTGTCAATCAAATCTTACACAGATGCACAGATAATCAGAGCTCTATTTGTGATCATGATATAGCTATCATTAAGACAGCCTCTAATAGGATACAGGGTCGTGACACTTGGACCTGACCCATAGGGATGATCTGAACTGAAAGAAAGAAAAACAGCAACTTTGGCAATCCTAACCCAGTTTATCCTCATAATTAGCAATGTAATCAGCAGTCCTTATTTTTATCTATATCTGATCAGTATCTACATATATAGAGATTTGTAGAGAACTGTAGAGACGGAGTCACAGATACAGACAGAAAAGTAAATACCTACAGAAATTTGATTATTTGTATCCTAAAAGAATACTATATTTCCCATACTTTTAAGAACTCAGAAACATCTTTCATTTGTGTTTAGAATAAAATCTGGGATGTAAAACTTTGGACAATGATGTAACTGATATATTTGAACAAACATCTGTAAGACAAGACAAAGTGTCATTGATTTGTTTGTGGAACTAGACCATTCGAAATAAAGTATGGGGATCCGAGTGGGGGGAAGAAAATGAAAGTGTTGGACTCATGGTAAGTAAGGCCAAGTGGGAGCCTGGCATGGTGGCTCATGCCTGTAATCCCAGCTACTCAGGAGAGGCAGGAAGACTGCAAGGCCAACCTGGGTAATCCACCAAGACCCTATCTCAAAATAAAAAGTAAGAAGGGCTGGGGATGCAGCTCAGTGGTACAGTGCCCTGGATTCAATCTCTGGTACTGAAAAAAATAATAATAATAAATATTTAACAATCCACAACCCAGGGCTGGAGAGGTGGCTCAGCAGTAGAGCGCTTGCCTGGTATGCACAAGGACCTGGATTCAATCCCTAGCACCACGTACGCAACTGAATGGAGGAAAAATGGAAATGAAAACCAGATTAGAAAATTAACTCTCTCTTTCTCTCACACATACTCTCTCTCTTAAAAAAAAAAAAAAGATACAGAGCATTTATCTTGATACCTAGAGAAGAGCAAACACTTAGGAAGCCTCTTCCTGTGGACCTCAGTGTTATTGGGTTATATATCATATTACTTTCCTGTTCAACAAATATTTACTGAATGATTTCCTTGTGCTGGGCCCAAGCACCGCATGAATATCACACAGTGAAAACACAGCTGAACCAGGGGCAGCTGCCCAGGCCTATGATCCCAGCTGCTCAGGAGGCTGAGGCAGGAGGATTGAAAGTCCACAGCCAGCCTCAGCAACTTAGTGAGGCCCTAAGAAGCTAAATACATAAAATAAAACATAAAAAAGGGTTGGAGACATGGCTCAGTGGTTAAGTGCCCCTGGGTTCAATCCCTGGTATAACATAAGAAAGAAAAAATAAAAATTAAACAACAACAACAAAAAAACCCCACCGGCTCTTCACTGGGTATGGAATCCAGGGTAAGAGCAGGAGTATGGGCAGAAATGGGGCTGCACAGGAAGATGCGAATTGGAGTCCTCTGTGTTTTCAACTATCTTTTATTTTTGGGGGGGAGAGGTACTAACACAAGGAATTCAGACTGTCTTTGGTGGATAATGAGAAGTCTTTGAGTTCTTTTGAGAATGACCTTGGTCAGAGCTGTGGGTCAGAACAGCCCACCCTATGGGTGGGAGATAAAAAAGGTGGGTTCTCTGGGCAGGAGCTCATCAATCCTGACTTAGGGTTACCCAGGGGGCAGATGAGAGGAGAAGACAAACATGGCCCTGAGGTTTTGAGCGCAGTGTCAGGGCTGATGGTAGCATTCCAGATCAAAGCAGCAATCACAGGCAGATGTTTCGCAGGAAGATGACCTTCATGTTGGCTCTGCTGAATGTGAGTGTTAAGATCCCTAGATGCTGGGGGCTGGAGCGGTGGCTCAGCAGTTACAGCGCTTGCCTGGTATGCGTGAGGATATGGATTCCAACCCCAGCACCACGTACACAACCAAGTGTCAGAGCAACGAAAGCCACGTGAAAAACCGAATAAAATTGATTCTCTCTCTCTCTCTCTCTCTCACTGTCCTTCTCTCTCTTAAAAAAAGAAGAAAGAAAGAAAGAAACATTTGAGAAGTAGCCAAAAGGGGATCTATGTGACAACTCATGATCTGTCCCATCGCTGACCCCGTCCTACCGAGCATTACATTTGGATTTTCCAGCCCAGTATTCCCAACCATTCCCAAGGCCTCTGCTGTTTTTCTGTAATTGTAAAGTGAAAATATAGTAAGACTCACATCCTCAGAGCGTTCACATTCTACCAGGTAAGAACATCATTACATTTCAATTCATTTAATCCTCACAACAGTGTTACAAGGTTGGGGCTCTCATTCCTCCTGTTTCACAGATGAGAACACCAAGACCAGAGAATCTAAATAATTTCTATCAATTCACACAGCTGCCAAAGTAGCCGAGTAGGAATTCAGCACGATCTGCTAGAGTCCACCACACTGGCTAAAAAAGAAAGAGGGACAGTGTGTGAGACAGAGAATCAACTTTAGTTTTTCATGTGACCTTCACAGCTCCAACACTTCATTGTGTAGGTGGTGCTGGGTTTGAACCTGTGTACTTACGCATGCCAGGCGAGCGCCGTGACTACTGAGCCACTGCTCCAGCCTGGAATCCTGGGACATTTGCAGAAACTGAACAGGCTCAAACATTCATTTCATTTAGGTACTGGCTCATTTTAGAGAATGACACAAGCTAAATTGAACATCATCTCTGCTCTAGGACAATTTGTTATATAGGAGACCAAAGATCTGCCCACATCTTAACCCAGGAATTGAGGACTCTGGGAGCTAGAAGGGACCCTAAAGACCTTGGTCAAGTATCTTCTTTTACATACAAAGTTTTGGTTTTTTTGTTTGTTTGTTTGGTTGGTTTTTTGGGGTTTTTTTTTTTTTTTTTTGAGAGAGAGAGAGCAAGAGAATCAATTTTATTATTTTATTTTTTAGTTTTTCATGTGGCTTTCCTAGCTCCAACACTCAGTTGTGTATGCGGTGCTGGGGTTTGAACCCGTGTCCTCACACATGCCAGGCAAGCACTCCAACCACTGAGCCACCACTTCAGCCTTCTTAATTAATATTTTTAAATTAATTAAATGATCCACACAGGAGGCAATGCTCAGAAGAGAAATGCAAAGGAAAAGTAGCTCCATGAATCTCTCCTTGATCTACAGGAGAAGCGAGAACAGATCCCTTCAGTCCAATCCTTTTGAATCCTATGTAAAACAGCTGCAGCAGTGATTTGAACTGGCCCTTATTTGACCTTCTTCTTTAGACTTTGTGTTGTGCATCGTAATCACGCATAACAGAGGGGTTTGCTGTTACATATCCAGGTACCTGCCTCTTTAAAGACGCGGCCCCTTCTTTTTAACACTGAAGCTCCCAGCATCTGAGCTGCAGTTGGAAGCTTTCACTTCTTAATGGCATTTCATCTTGCTGCCAGCAGGGATGCAGCAAGGTGAAAATATTAGACGTCCGTCTCTTGCAAAAACAACTTTCCACCAAAGGGGAGGAAAAAAACAAAGTTTACTGTGCAAACATGGCTGTTCCCTAAATGGTCCTACACATAGGCCAAGAAACAAAAGGCACATTTTGCAAAATCACCACCTCTCCCCAAACAGAGACAGCATGTTTTTGGGTGGCCTTAAAGCGTGTAAACACGAGAGGGAGAGAAATCATTAGCAGCCAATGATCATCCTGTGCATTCGACTTGGACACAGCTGTCTACCTGTATAATTAAGTTACATGACTTAAGGAAAATACAAAAATGCTTTTCATATCCAAAATGGAACCGTTTTCTGGCTCGGATTCGGTAGTGTACAGAACAGGCAGCTACATTTATGGGTTTGACTAAGGACACCAGAGCCACTCCGGACCATAAACCAACAAAAGCCAAGACTTTCTTTGGGGTTTCTCTGATGCCTGAACCTGAGGATTTCATAGTGGCTCGTTACCCGAGTTGAAGACTG
Source organism: Aplodontia rufa (assembly GCA_004027875.1). NCBI lineage: Eukaryota > Metazoa > Chordata > Mammalia > Rodentia > Aplodontiidae > Aplodontia > Aplodontia rufa. The sequence continues at coordinate 89,726 of PVKS010001836.1, forward strand.
TCCCTTTGCTAAGTGGAAATGCTCTGGAAGGGACACCGCAACACACCACGGTTGACAAAGGCCTGTCTGTGGTGGCAAACAGGGGAGAGCCAACATAGGAACATTGCTAGCCCGAGCACAAGGCTAGCAACTCCCGAGCCTGCCCCCAATGCAGGGAGGAAGGCAGGAAGTTGGGCACTGAGCAGCCCGCAGTCCCCCGTCCCCCGTGTTGTCTGAAGGGGCAGCCACCACACAGCAGCAGCCAACTGTCACCCCCTGGGAACAGAAGCCCAGAGGAGCCACATCCTCCACCTTTTCAGAAGAAAATGAAATTCGGATTCTAATGTTAATTTTCCCTATTTCAATGTAGCAGGAGGAATAGGTGGGACATGTTTTCTAGCCATATCTGGCTTGGGGACCTCAGCATCCATCCTCTTAGTTATCATGTGAATCTGTGAACTGAGTCCTTAGACCTGGTTTGAATCTAGACTTTCTATTCAGCATCTGGTTTATATATGAACATATATTCATATATATATATTACTGATATATAATTTCTATTTTACTGATATATATGTTGCACATTAATCTATTATAGATTACACTATATATTAGTATATTATATATTTACATTACTATGTTAATATAGCATAATATATACTCTATATATTATACAAATATATCAGATTAAATATACATGTTATATTAACATACTTGTAGAAGCCCAGTTTACACATAAAATAAATACAGCAGCCCAGTTTTCATTACCATAATGAAACATCTGAGGCTGGCTGCCTTATAAAGAAAAGAGGTTTATTTTCGCTCATGGTCTAGAAGTACAAGTTCCAAAGAGTATGGCATAAACTCTTTTGAGAGATACTCCGGGTTCCATCTCATGTCCCCGTATGATCCTCCCTCTCCTAACGCCACCAGGATTCAATCATGGGTGTCCCACCGTAATGATGTAATTGGGTCACATCACTTCCCAAAGCTCCCACCTCTAACACCATAGTCATATTAAGTTTCCATCTCTAAGCACCATTAACGTAAAACGGGGATCAAACTCCTGCAGGAGTCTGCAGGGGAACGAGCCATATCTGAATTATAGTAGCTGCTTTATTGTAAACGTCTTTTTGACTCTGTTTGCATCCTTCCAGGGAGCTACCTGAAACCTGGGGCCTCCTAGGTTTGGTATTTCGTGATAAAGCTTGTCCTAGAGCCAGAGTAAGGCAGGCAGGAGTGGGATCCCAGGTGGAAAAACGTGGGGGGTACTCTTGCAGCCTGAGAGGGGACTGTGGAGGGCACTGCAGAGGCCCTGCCTCTTTCAGACCCTACCAAAGGTGAACAGGAAGGGTTTGGCTTGGCAGAGAGGGGCTGGGACAGGGATGGCCCCAGGGATGGCAGGGATGGCCCCGCCTTCCCAGGCTGGTGCGCTGCAGCCTTCCTGCCTTTCTGAGGTCCCTGCTGGCCCAGACCCATCCTGATAACACGAAGCTGCTTAATACCGTCAGTGCATAAAATACAACCTAACTTTGTAAAAAGAAAAGTATGTATATATATACTCCGGTACGGGAAACCTCTGGAGGGAGAGTTCCATTTTTATTTTTCTGATAGTTGAATGGGTGGTTTTTCACAGGACCCACTAACTCCCAAATCTGATGTTCTAGCTTCCTGACCGCACCCAGCAGCCCTGAGCTCCGCTGGGCGCCTTCTGGACCTCCCTCGCTGGTGCTGTGCCTGCACCTTGCTCGTGAGCTCTGCCCTTCCCTGTTTGGAGGTTATGTCCCGGTGAACATTCATGTTCTGGAAGCCTGATCCCCAGGGTGGCAGTGTCAAGAGATGGCAGAACATATTAAGGGTGGGGACCAGTGAGAGGTGATTGCATCATTAGGGGCATGACCCTCAGAAGGGACTAACCTAGCTTTTGGGGGACCCAAGTTAGTTCCGTGACAATGACCTTACGAAAGCAGCAGGCCTGTACCCTCCCTGTCACTGGTTTCCTGTCTCACCATGTGATGCCTCTTGGTCACTGCCCTGCTGTGAAACTGTCCACCACAGGGTCCTCCCAGAGGCCAAATTGATGGCAATGCCTAATCTCAGTCTTTCAGTCTCCAAAACTGCAATCTAAACAAATCTGTTTCGTGATACAGAACCCAGCCTCAGGCATTTTGTTATAGCAATAGAAAACGGACTAATGCATCCTCCCAACGTTCCTAAACGGGGCATTGCTCACTGTGACTGCAGTCTGCCTCTCAGGCTCAGCTTGCCAACTTGCGTGTGTCTGCCTTTTAACACTGTCTTGAGGACACGCATCATGCCACATGTCTCCTGCCCCCTCATTATGACAAAGACTCATGACACCAGTCTTCTGGTATAGTGTTACATGAGCCCCTGCAAGCCGCTTACATGTGGAAAAGGTATACACCTGGCTCCATGAGGCACTAAAACCAGTATCTGGAACCAACACTTGGAGATCATTCAGGAAGAAGAAGTCATGCTTTATGGAAGAGTAAGATGAGTACGAGGCCTGCAGTTTCCCTCCTTAGGAACAGTACTTCCCGGCTTGCCTTTCCTCAAAAATACCACGAACCTTCTTGCTTCTTTTTCCTCCGACCATTCAGAAAAAAATATGATTTTAAATTATACGGGGCTTTATGAATAAAAAATGTAACATGAAGAAGCTGGAGAGGTGCCTGAGAGGTAGAGCGCTTGCCTGGCATGTGCGAGGACACGGGTTTGATCCCCGGCACCACACACACAACTAAGGGGAGGAAAAACAAAAATCGGATGAAAAAATAAAATTTGCACTCTTTCTGCTACACACACACACACACGCACCCACACATACCCTCTCTCTCTCTCTCTCTCAAAAATGTATGTTTGAACCCCAGCATCACATACACAACCGAGTGTCAGAACAAGGAAAGCCACGTGAAAAACTAAATAAAAAATGATTGTCTCTTTCTCGCTCCCTCTCACTGTCCCTCTCTCTTAAAAAAATAAAATAAAATGAAACATGAAATAAAAACATGTCTCTTTCAGATGAATAAGACATATGTAAACATGAAACTTAAGATGCCTTGGGCTTCACAAACACACTCTTGTTTTATTTGTAATTAATTTTTTTTAAAATAGAGGACAGTGAGAGAGAGAGAGAAAGGGAGAGAGAGAGAGAATCAATTTTATTGAGTTTTTCACGTGGCTTTTGTTGCTCTGACACTTAGTTGTGTACATGGGTGCTGGGATTTGAACCCATGTACTTGTGCATGCCGGGCAAGTGCTGTAACCCCCGAGCCACCGCTCCAGCCCCTCTAATTAGATTTAATGGCATGGAAGTTTCTTCTGCTATATATTGAAGGAGTTCCAGAAATATGAAGGTGTTGTGATCCAAGTGTTTATGTCCCCTCCAAATTCCTGTGTTGATGCCCGAAAACTTAAGGAGATGGTATTTGCAGGTGCCACCTTTGGCAAGTGAATAAACCACAAGAATAGAGCCCCCAAAATGGAATCATTGCCTTTATAAAAGAGGTCTCAGAGCCAGGCACGATGGCACAGTCCTGTAATCCCAGCAGCTCGGGAGGCTGAGGCAGGAAGTTCACAAATTCAAAGCTAGCCTCAGCAACTTAGTAAGACTGTTTTAAAAGAAAAATAAAATAAAATAAAAAAAAACAAGCTGGGGATGTGGCTCAGTGGTTAAGTGTCCTTGGGTTCAATCCCTCGTATCAAAAGAAAAAAAAAAAAAAGAGGAGAGTCCCAGAGCCAGTGTGGTGGCCCATACCTTAATCCCTGTAATCCCAGCAAAACAGGAGGCTGAGGCAGGAGGATGGCAAGTTTGAGGCCAACTTGGGAAACTTAGGGAGATGCTGTCTCAATAGGTAAGCAAGAAAATAATTAAATAAATAAATAGGGTTGGGGATGTTTCACAGCCCTAAAATACTCTGGGTTCAAAATGATAGATGATGATAGATAGATATGGATGATGATCAAAATAGAGAAGTGATAGAAGAAGTCTCAGAGAGATCCCTTACTCATTCCACCATGGGAGGACACAGTGAAAAGTTCTAAGTCATCCATGAACAGCCCTCACCAGACACGGAATCTGCCAGTGCCTTGATCTTGGACTTTCAGCCTCTCAAATTATGCAAAATAAATTTCTGTTATTTATAAACAACCCAGTTTTTTATTGCAGTAGCCCACATGGACTGAGACAGAAGGAATCTTTCTCTAAAGGGCTTCTGTTGGGTTTTGTTTGACACGAACTTTTGTAGCAGAAATAGTAGCCTGTCTAATACTCTAATCTTGGAGGGATGACGCTATGCCCAACCGCATAAATACATTTCCCAGTCTAACGCTGCAGATGAGTTTGGTACAATGAAGTCCTTATCATTGATAATTAAACCTATGTTGCTAGATGTGGCTTTCACCCCAGCTGTTCTTCCTTCTTATTGAGGGGAATGTGGACCTGATGTCTGGTGCTTTAGTAGTTATTTTGTGACTATGAGGAAAAAGAGATAGGAGAGCACAGAGCTGGGAGGAGCATAGGTCCCTGATGCTTTGTGAAGCTGTCATACCAGTCCTGAACTGCCTGGCTTCAGATTTCTTGTTATGTGAAAGAAAAAAGCCCCTAATCAGTGGTTTCCATCTTTGGCAGCCCAACGGGCTCACCGGAGAAGTTTTATAATTATTGCTACCAGGATATAACCTCAAAAGATTCTGAGGGTTATGGTTTGCAGCCCCGACACACAGTTTCACAAAGCTTCCAGATGATTCTGTGTAGCAGCAAAAGATGAGAACCACCACCTTACTTTGTTTAAGCTACTGCTTTGTAGGTTTTGGTACTTTCAGCCAAATGCAATGTTTCATACATACTATTTTTTTTTCTTTAGTACCAGGGGTTGAACCCAGGGTTCCTTAACCACTGAGCCACATTTCCAGTTCCCCTTTATTATGTTTCATTTTGAGACAGGGTCTTACCAAGTCCTTACGGCCTCACAAAGTTGCTGAGGCTGGCCTTCAACTTGCAATCCTCCTGCCTCAGCCTCTCAAGTCACTGGGGTCACAGGTGTGTGCCACCACACCCGGCATACAAACTATTTTTTTCTCTTGAGGTATTGTCTAATCTCAGTCACCGAGGGTGTTCTAGCTAGAATGATAACCAGGAATGTAGATGGCGCAGGTGGGGTAGGGGCCACACAAGATACCACACAGAATTAATATATGGGACCAGTAGACCAATGACCTAACCAGGGCCAGTAAAACAATCAAAATTTTGGAACCATGGTCTTAGAAAAAAAAATTCAAATTTATCTTACCATAAAAGAAAAAGCATTGGATGGTTTTTCTCTTTTAAAAATAAAAAATGGATGGGAGGGGGGTTGGAGCGGCGGCTCTGCAGTTACAGCGCTTGCCTGGCATGCGAGAGGATGCAGATTCGAACCCCAGCACCACATACGCAATGAATTATCCAAGCAACAAAGGCCACATGAAAAACTAAATAAAAATTGATTCGTTCTTTCTCTCTCTCTCCTGCTGTCCCTCTCTCTTTAAAAAAAAAATTAAAATTAAAATAAAAAAAATCCATGATTGTAATCCCATCAGCTCGGGAGGCTGAGACAGGAGGATCGCAAGTTCAAAGCCAGGCTCAGGAACTTAGTGAGACCCTGTCTCCAAATAAAAAATAAAAAGAGCTGGGGATGTGGCTCAGTGGTTAAGCACCCCGTGTTCAATCCCCAGTACCAGCAAAGCAAAAAACAAAACAAAATTTATTCACCAAAAGACCCTGGTAAAGGAATGGAAGGCAATATAGAACAAAGGACTGATTTTTTTTAGAAGAGAGGAACAATGAAAGAGAGGCAGAGAGAATCTATTTTTTAGTTTTTTCATTTAGCCTTCTTTCCTCTGATACTTGGTTGTGTACGTGGTGCTGGGGTTCAAACCCGCATAACCACGCATGCCAGGCAAGCGCCGTAACCACTGAGCCACCGCTCCAGCCCCAGAACAAAGGACTTTCATTCAGAAAAAAAAAAGTGCAATTCCATCAATAGTGAGAGGGAAGCCCCAACAGGAAGCGGCTTGAACAGGCGTCTCAGGAAATATAATGTTGAAACAGCCATCCGCACCCGAATAGGTGCTGAGCTCATTCATCATAAGAAAAATGCCAAGTGTGACGGACAGCCACTGTCTAATGGTGTAAGGTGACTCAAATTTAGACCGACAACGTCCCGTGCTGCTGAAAATCCGGAGTAACCAGAAATCTCGCACACTGCCGGGCGGTGGGGAGTTAACAAAACCACTTTGGAGAACGGTCTTGGCAGTATCTGCAAAGGCTGAATCTTCAATCTTCTGAAGGGAAAATTGTGGAATGATTCTGTGGATTTTTTTAAAATAACCACTCCAAAGCCTTCCTCACCCTCCAATTCAAGATACTTAAAAAAGAAATAAAGAGGGGCTGGAGAGGTGGCTGGGTGGTGATGGATAGCCAGGCATGAGCCAGGACCTGGGTTCGAATCCCAGCACCACCTACACAACGAAGTGTTGGAGCAGTGAAAGCCACATGAAAAACTAAATAAAAATGATTCTCTTTCTCTCTCTTTCTCACTCTCCCTCTCTCTCTCTCTCCTCTTTAAAGAGAGAAGGACAGTGAGAGAGACAGAATCAATCTTTATTGAGTTTTTCACGTGGCTTTCGTTGCTCTGACACTTAGTTGTGTACGTGGGTTTGAACCCGGGTACTCGTGCATGCTGGGCAAGCGCCGTAACCACCGAGCCCAACCCCAAAACAACCTCTGACCCCCTCAATGCTAGAGAACCAAGTAAATCGTATACTGTGTTTATCATAATGACACAGAGTGATGTTCTCTAGTCTTGGGGACAAATATCCATCCGGGATAAATTATAGGGGCTGGAGTTGGGGGACAGCTCAGCGGCAGAGCACCTGCCTTGCCTCTGCAAGGCCCTGGGTTCCATCCTCAGCACCACAAAAACAAGTGAAAAGAATTATGGGGAATCTATAAAAGGTGTTTTGAACACACCCTGGTATAAAATGCAATTGATGTAGATATAATATGTTTATCTTGGTGACACCTGGTCTAACTTCACTGTATTAAATAGGACAGCTTTGGATACAAGTGGGAGAACCCAGTTAGAAAAAAACAATGAGCCAAAAAGGAGGACTTTCAGTTAGAAGTGATAGGAGGATAGAGATGGAGATGACCTCAGGAACAGCTCCCCTGGAAGGGCCTCTTTCCCTAGGCCCTGCCTCTCCTCAGTGTGGCCTTACTCTTCCTGCTCATTGTGGACCTACCTCTGGCTACACAGAAGTCTCAGGTTCTAGTTCCATCTACTGGGAAGACTCTCATTCTTTCTCATTTCCAGTTTCAAAATCCCAGGCAAGGCTGGGCACAGTGGTGCACATCTGTGATCCCAGCCTCCCAGGAGGCTGAGGCAAGAGGATCGCAAGTTCAAAGCCAGCCTCAGCAACTTAGCAAGGCCCTAAGCAACTTAATGAGACCCTGCATCAAAATAAAAATAAAAATTTAAAAAGGGTCTGGAGTCGTAGCTCAGTGGTAAAGCGCCTCTAGGCTCAATCCCCAGTACCCACCCACCCAGCACCACCCAAAAATAATCCAGGCCAAGAGTCTGATTAACCCCATGTGGGCCAAGACCCCACCCTTGAATCACTCAATTGTTGCCTGGGAGTGAGGTGTGGCAGAGGCATTGTGAAAGGCAGCTCTGGCCAGGTGCCCAGCTTCACGCCAGCTGACCATGGCTAGGAGGCAGATTTTCAAAATGCCTGCTACAGAGTTACCAGGAAGGCAAGATGGGCACGCGGGGAGGCTCTGCCAAGAAGCGTGGAGCGCCAGATGACAGCCCAGCGGGACGCTTGCTTTAGGGGAAGGTAGACTTTCACTACTGAATTGTCAGCTTGTGGGAGTGTTTCTGCGTGGCCAGTTCTCCAGGCCAAACCTCGCTGAAGACTGCAGCTGCGAGAAAATCAAACACAGGTCCTGATAGCTATGCACCTGGAGATGCACCCACGAAGAACCCGGGGTGCTTAAAACTTGTACCCTGGGCTGGAGGGGTTGCTCAGTGGTTACAGCGCTTGCCTGGCAAGCACAAGGACCCGGGTTCAAAGCCCAGCACCACGTACACAGCTATGTGTTGGAGCAACAAAGGCGGATGAAAAAATAAACACGATTGATTCCCTTTCTCTCAAACAAAATAACAAGAACAACAACAACAACAAAGGGTTGGAGCAGTGGCTTGGAAGTTACAGCGCTTGCCTGGTGAGTTCAAACCCCAGCACCATGTATGGTGGAATGAAGTTTCTGAGGAATGAAGGTCACATGAAAAACTAAATAAAAATTGCTTATCTCTCTCACTGTTGCCTCTTTATAAAAAAAAAAAAAAGCATATTGCCCTGCATCTGTCAGCTATGAAACTTACCTGAACTCACAGAATAGGAAACACTGTGTGCCCAGAACGCAAAACAACATGCATTCCTTTAAAAATGGAGACTCTGGGGCTGGAGAGGTGGCTCAATGGTTAGAGCGCTTGCCTGGCATGCGCAAGCACACGGGTTCAAACCCCAGCATCACGCACACAACAAAGTCTCGGAGCAACAAAAGCCACATGAAAAACTAAATAAAATTGTTTCTCTCTCTCTCTCCTCTCTCTCTCTCACTGTCCCTCTCTCTTAAAAAAAAAAAAGGAGATCCTGCCATGTTCCCCAGCCTAGAATTTCAGGGGTGCTAGATGAAGCTGAGTTACAAAGTGCACCCCCTTCAGATAGAGCCCAAGTCACTGAATGTGTTCTGAGTGTTCCATGAAGACAGTCAGCTTCCGAGATCACAGTCACAAAACGAAACTCTGTATTGTTAGAGACAAAATCCAGAGACGGTGATGTGCGTCTAGAATATAAGGCAACCACTGAAAATATCAAATCCCAAAGAGTGGGGTTCAGCTGTTTCCAAGAGAGACATCTGAAATGTCTTTATTGGGGTCACTCTTCACATACCGCTAACGAAGTCCACAAGCTCCAAGTCACCCAGAACAGATTCTGTGCCTGTGACTGGGACTCAGAACAGCCGCGAAACTCCGCGCTGTGTATCATGCGTTTCATCCACCACAGTTAGAGCCTTTTATAAGAAGTCATTCCTCCCATGCACTGCCCAGAAAAAATGTGTTGTGGCAGATCCCAACCTGTCACCTGCCATTGGTGCCACGTGCTCTCACAGTATGGTCTGGAAGTGGACAATGGCAGATTTCCCATTTACAAGAGAGAGGGACAGCGAGAGAGAGAGAGAGAGAGAGAGAGAATATCAATTTTTTATTTAGTTTTTCATGTGTGGCTTTTGTTGCTCCGAGATTTTGTTGTGCACATGGTGCTGGGGTTTGAACCCGGGTCCTCACGCATGCCAAGCAAGCACCGTAACCTCTCTCTGAGCCACCGCTCCAGCTCCCATGTCTTGTTTTTATGCACAGGTAGAAGCAAATATTACCTCTTGGAATGTTTCTTAATCCATTTCCTGCAAACACAGCTGTCTTCTTTCAATTTCTAAAAACGAAGTGCACTAACACTTATTATAGTAATATTGTAGTTTCCCAGATTTTGACTCCTGAGCATCATTCGAAAAGTAGGGTACGTGCAGCAAAGAGGATTCTACTTCACTACTGCAGGGAGGGTAAAGTAGTATAGTCACTGTGCAACGCAGTGTGGAGGCTGCTCAGAAAGCGGAAGAGAATTGTCCTATGACCCAGCAATCCTGTTACTCCGTATATATCCAAAGGAAACAAACTCAACCTATTGACAGAGATCTACCCTCCCCTGGTTACTGCAGCGTTTTCCACAGTAGTCAAGAAATTAAAACAGTCTGAGTGTCCCTCATTGGAGGAATGGACGAAACACTGAATGAAACACTCTTCAGTCTTAGAGAAGGAAGTCCTGACTTTTGCAAAGGTGTAAATGAACTTGGAGGACACTAGGTGAAAGGGACTAAGGCAGGAACAGAATGGCAAATATTGCTTGATCTCAATTATATATGGAATCTAAAAAAGCTGAAATCAGTTGGGTGTGGCAGTGCACGCCTATAATCCCAGTGACTCAGGAGGCTGAGGCAGGAGGCCAGACTCAGCAACTTAGGGAGGCATGAAGCAACTAGGTGAGACCCTATCTCAAAAAAAAAAAAAAAAAAAAAAAAAAAAAAAAAAATATATATATATATATATATATATATATAAAGGCTGGAGCTGGGAATGTTGCTCAGTGACTGAGTACCCTTTGGTTCAAAAAAATAAAAATAAACTTAAAAAGTTGAACTTGCAGGAGCAGTGTGTAGTTAGAAGGGTGGAGAGGTGGGAAAATAGGAAGACATTGGTCAAAGAGTTTAAAATTTCAGTTACACAGGAGGAATCAGTTCAAGAGACCAATTTCATAGCATATAATTATAGTTAATAACAACATATTTTATTCTTGAAAATTGCTCAGAGAGGGGGGCTGGAGCGGTGGCTCAGCTGTTATGGCGCTTGTCTGGCATGCGCGAGGACATGGGTTCAAACCCCAGCACCATGTACACTACGAAGTTTCGGAGCAACAAAAGCCACGTGGAAAACTAAGTAAAATTGATTCTTTCTTTCTCTCTCTCTCTCTCTCTCTCTCTCTCTCCCCCTCTCTCTTGAAACAAAAAAAATTCTAAGAGAATAGATTGTACATGTTAGTTTAGCCATTCCACAATATATTTGTATTTCAAAACATGTTATACCCATAAATAGACCCAGTTTTACTTGATTTAAAAAAAAAGTCAGCTGGTTCTACTTCGTGTTGACAGAGCCCATTTGGGTATCTGTACTACAGGAAAAGAACTTAAAAACAATGAACAACAACAAAAAAAAAACTGCCTGTTAAAATTAAAACAGTCGTTTGCCAGATGAAATTCCACTTGAAGATACTGGATACTGTGCAGGAAAAGCCTAGGATTCTCCAGGACCTCAGAGTTTATCATCAAAGACAAATTCTGTGGTTGAATGGAGGTAGTGGCCTCATCACACGGCAAGCCCCAGAGAACAAAAACTGTCCCAAAGATGATGGGCACAGCATGCCTGCAGCATGGCAGGGTGGGCTCAGTCCCGGTGGTGGAAAATGTATGCAGGTGAGTCTGGATAGGCCATAGTCTGCTTTCACCCCACCTTAAAACAGAGAGACCAGGCACCTAACGGGAGTTCTCCCCCTCTCCTCTCCTGAAGCCGCGCCTCTCAGGCAGTGACCTGCTCCTGCAAAACGCAGGAATGTGGAAATGGACGAGGACGGTGGTCAGAAAAAGGCCAGTGTGACTCTTGTGTACGCTTCCTCTCCTTTCCTAGAGTCTGGGGAACTTGAGTTACAAGAAAAAACACAGGAAGAAAAATCTGTAACAATTATCAAGCTGGTAAGTTTGTATCTAATTTTGAAAATCGTAAGTGGCGCCAGGCAAGGGGAGAGATAGAAGGAACAAAAGAGAAGGTGGGAGAAATAGAAGTTAGAGTTTCCTCCCATGAAAAACTACCATTTATGTAAGTAAATAAGCGGGATCAGAGATTATAAAGAAGGCCGAATGGGACCGATTGACAGGTTTATTCAATCCGGCGTTTCAAAACTCGGGAGACTCTCCCATTAAAATCGGGGACTCTGGCTTTTTGTGACCAATTGGAGGATGTGCAATGCCAGGTTTGTTATTGCAAGGTGACACCTGTGTGGGTCAGGCAGCAGCTGGGGCACTTCAATTAGACACAGTCCCCACTACTCCCTCTTGCTTCCTCGTCATCAGCAGAACAGTTTGGACCTACAGGAACTGGTCACTTTTGATGAGAACAACAAGAAATGCACAGACGATTTTGAAAATCTGATGAAGATTTTATACATGGCCACCACAAATTCTTGGTAGAAAGAGGAATAGCATACATCAATTCCATAAATTATCCTGAGTTGAGCACCGGGCTGGCTGTGGGATGAATTGCTGTCTTGAGCAGTTGGACACTGAAACCTAATCATCCTGGCCGATTAGGTGCCAATCACAGGCCCTCGCCATGCAGAGGGGGAGTGAATTCTAAGGAAGGGGTGCTGACTGTGTACACAGCTGCTCAGCACGAGGGTCCCAGAGGCCAACCATGGGTCCTGTCCTGACATCTGCCTTCCACGTCAGGATCCAGAGGAGGACCCCGTGAATCATTCATATCACAAACAGATTGGTACCCAGCGAGCTCAACTGGCAACGAATTACCTCGTACGCATTTCCTGCCTAAATGTCAGAGTCTCTTTTCACTGGTGCCTGGGATGAGTTTATGAATAGCTGCATTCTCTGATCCCCCTGCTCCAGGCAAGGTAGTTTTAGGATCTGGGCTCCAGTTTCCAATTCCTGACATGGCTACTTAGCAAACTGTATAACTTCTGATTTCAAATAACACATGACTAAAAATTCATAGCCTTCCTGCAGAGCAATCTGAATAGAAATAGAACAATGATTTCTATTTATTTATTTTTGATTCTAGGGATCAAAGCCAGGGGTGCTTAACCACAGAGCCCCATCCCTAACCCTTTTTATTTATTTACTTATTTATTATGTTTTGAGACAGGGCCTTGCTTAAGTTGCTGAGGTGGAATTTGAACTTGCGATCCTCCTGCCTTGGACTCTTGAGCCACTGGGATTACAGGCGTGCGCTTATGCACCCATGTAAATGAGTTACCTCTTTTTTCTTTTTAAAGAAAGAGGTAGAATGAGAGAGCCAAAGGAAGAATCAATTTTACTTAGTTTTTCACGTGGCTTTTGTTGCTCCAACACTTCGTTGTGTACATGGGTGCTGGGGTTTGAACCTGCATCCTCGCACTTGCCAGGCAAGCGCTGTAACCCCTGAGCTACCGCTCCAGCCCCTAGAACAATGGTTTTTAATGCATCTAGACCATGTTAGTCACAGTGAGATGATGGGTGTGCTGATGAAAAATGGGAGGGGAGGAACATGCATTTACAGAACACTATCTTGGGAACTTTGCCTACAGATATACCTGAGTGATGTTGTGGGTTCAGTTCCTGACCACTTCAATAAAGCACATAGTGCAATAAAGTGAGTCACATGAAATTTTTTTTCTTGTTTTCCAGTGCACATAAAAGTTAGGTTTACAATGAGCTTTAGCCTGTTAAATGTGCGATAGTATCATATCTAGAAAAAACAGTGTATACACCTTAATTAAAAGCGTTTTATAGGCTAGGGTATAGTTCAGTGGTAGAGCATCTGCCCAGCATACACGAGGCTTGGAGTTTCATCCCCAGCATCACAAAATGAAATCAAAAGGGAAAAATTAAACCGAAACCTTTATTGCTAAAAAACAAAACAAAAAAAAAATCATCTAAGCTACCAGTAACCTTGTTTGATACAGGGAGGCCACAAACTTTTTTTCTTTTTTTTTTTTGTACTGGGTACAGAACCTAGAGGTGATTAACCACTGAGCCACATCCCCAGCCCCCGCTCTTTTAAATTTTTTTTTAGGGGGACAGGGTCTCTCTAAATTGTTGAGGCCTTGAACTTGTGAGCCTCCTGCCTTAGCCTCCCAAGTTGCTGGGATTACAGGTGTGCGCCACCACCTGTAAGCAGGGCCGGCTCCAGGGTTGCCACAAACTTTGAACATACAAATAATGCAATATCTGGACACAGAGTCATGGCAGGCACAGGTAAGAGGAGGCATGCTTGCCTTCCTACTGTTAATGTCATGTAACGGATGGAGAAACATCTGTTTCTGAGACATTTTTATCTAACAGAAATAAAATTCAAGGGGCTGGTACAGTGGCTCAGCAGTTATGGTGCTTGCTTTGCGTGCACGAGTACCCGAGTTCTAACCCCAGCACCACGTACACAATGCAGTGTCCGAGCACAAAGGCAACATGAAAAACTAAAATAAAAATTGTTTCTCGCTTTCTATCTCTCTCTCTCTCATTGTCCCTCTGAAAGAAAGAAAGAAAGAAAGAAAGAAAGAAAGAAAGAAAGAAAGGAAGGAATAGAATTCAAGACCTGTTTATAGTTTAAAGTTTTCTAGTAATCATGAGTTGGGGCTATAACTCAGTGGTTGAGCTCTTGCCTCACATGCACGAGGACTTGGGTTCAATCCCCAGCACTGCAAAACAAAAAATAAATAAATAAAGTTTTCTACCAACCACCTTAAAAAGACAATAAAAGAAAGGGGGTAAGAAGGTGCGTACTTGAGGGGAATTTTTGAAATATGTATTTATAAAATAAAATGCTGGGGTGGAGGCCAGAGCAGTGGCTCAGCAGTTAAAGCGCTTCCTGGCACACATGAAGACATAGGTTCAAACCCCAGCACCATGTACACAACTAAGTGTTGGAGCAACAAAAGCCATGTGAAAAACTTAATAAAATTGATTTTCCCTTTCTCCCCCCTCACTGTCCCTGTGTCTTAAAAAAAAAAAGTTAGAATGAAAATTTTAGAGAATGTCAAATATCTTTGTCACCAAAGGGAAATTTGTTTTGATAAAATAAGAAATGAACATGTTCCCTAAAGGAGTGTGGTCTCCACATGTCTTGTTTGTCCTGTGGGTCTGTTGGGCTTGCAGGCAAGATCTTGGGCACAAGGACAAGGGCTGGGCTGCTCGCAAGCTATTTTGCTCTTCAGCCTCTGTGAGCATTTCTTTTTTGAGAGTCCGTGTTCTCTCTGTATCCCTAAATTCCTAGCTCAGAAAGCAATTCATTCATTGTAGGATACTGAATACAATACTGAAAACTACATTTTAAATTACCAGTAAGGGGTTGGAGCTGTGGCTCAGGAGTTACAGCACTTGCCTGGCATGCAGGAGGACACGAGTTCAAACCCCAGCACCACATACACAACGAAGTCTCAGAGCAACGAAAGCCATGTGAAAAACTAAATAAACTGATTCTCTCTCTCTCTCTCTTAAAAAAAAAAAAAATTACCAGTAATTCTACCACCCAAAGACAGACATTATCTGTATTTTTATGTTTCCCTTACGCATACCTATATGCAAATGATTTTTCTTCTTTTACAAGACTGGGATAACATTATTACCTAAATAATGCCATTCTTTGCTGATATACTAAAAAAATCCTTTAAAATTTTTGGAATTTCTTTTATTTTAAAAAATAGCGTTCAAAAACACTTTAATGGGGCTGGAGCGGTGGCTCAGTGGTTTCGGCGCTAGACTGGCAAGCACGAGGATCTGGGTTCAAACCCCAGCACCACGTACACAACTAAGTGTTGGAGCAACAAAGGCCATGTGAAAAACTCAATAAAGTTGTTTCTCTCTTTCTCTGTCTCTCTCACTGTCCTTCTCTCTTAAAAAAAAAAACAGTATAATGGCTACATAACATTTCACTGCATTGCCATTATGTCCTATGTAGTCCTACTTTTGGATAGACTATCTCCAAATTTTCTCAATATAGAAATTCCACATGATATTCTTGCACACAAATATCGGCACACACCTGTTGATGTCTTCAGGATAAGTTCCTGGGAGCGGAATGAGCAAGTCTAAGGGCTTCTAAGTGGGTGTCCCACAAATTACCCTTCCGAAAGACTCTAGCGGTTGTAGACCTGACCCCAACGGCAAACAAATAATTTTTGTACCATCTGTTTTCAGAACCAAATGATCAACTACATTTCAAAAGAAGTGGATGGAGGCTGGATGGATTGTTGGCGCCTCTGCCGTTTTCTATTTATTTCTATTTATTTTTCCGTGGAACTCTGGATGTGATTTTCCAAGTTTTGAATTAGGATGCAGGGTTATAGAAAATTGGGAGTGGCCCAGACCTTTTCCTGAGAAGGGAACTGTCCCAAAGCTGGGAAACTCATCAGCCCTAGGAGGACCACAAAAAAAAAAAAAAAAAAATTGGGCAGGAGGCTGGGTTAGACCATAGACCACAGTCACAAGCACAAAACCAGCTCCAGCCTGGGCTTCCGGCTTGCTGAGGAGGCTCCTGGCTGCCTGCCAGTTATCATCAACTAGCAGCAAAACACCATGGGAGAAACAGAGACCCAAAGGCAAGGGGGAGGAGGCTGCAGAGGAGGTGGGGGAAGCTTCTGGAAGGAGGGCTGGGCCTACACCAGCTAGACACCTGCTACAGATGAGTTACAAGCTTTCTAGAAAGGCTGGGGTCCTCATGCTGCCAAATGCCACCAGGAAAGCAGTGCTCTGGGTTCCTGGGACTGGTGGGGGAAGTCAGGCCCATGTGGGGTACACCACAGAGACAGCTCCACACACCCTGAGTTCACCCCGGGTCACAACCACTACGGCTGATGGTGGACTCTGGGTTATGGGAGCATTCCATATTGGAGTCGGGAATTTGGAGAAGAAAAATATGGGAGTAGAAGAAAAAAAATATTCATGTCTTGTATATTTATTTAAACTAGAGATGTAAGCAACCAGAAGGCTTGGAGATTTAGAATAATTCAACAATTGTTTTAGTTACTTTAGGTAAAACAGCAAGATCACTAAAAATAAACAGTGCTAACAATTCTCTCAGCCTCACACAGGAAAATACCTGACCATGGTCATTATGAATCTCCTGCTGCCTAACCCTCCCCAGGAATAAACACAAAGTGCCCTTCACAATGGCTATGGAGTCACAAATCCTGTTGGATTTATAGAATTCCAGCTACTGTTCTGTGCTTGGTAAATCGAAGTTTACATGAAGTATATTGACTTCAACACAGGGTTTCAACGTATGCCATCTAAACCTCTCCACAAACCTGGAAAATGTGGTCATGAGGTTGGTAGGAGAAAAACACACAAAGAGTGGTTTTTCCAAAGGCCGATCGTGGGCAGTATATCTTAAATTCTCATCAGTGAGGATAGAAAAGGGTGCCTGAATAAATAAATAAAAGAAATAACCTGGAATAGAGCTAACATTACTACTAATAAAGTAACAAGTAAGATGAGAGAGAGAGGGACTGATGAAACATACCAGCAGCACAGATATGTAAAATGAAATCAGAGAGCATAAGTACCTTTTTTCTTTTAAAGAAAGAGGCGACTGAGAGGAGAGAGAGAGACAGAATCAATTTTTATCTAGTTTTTCACATGGCTTTTGTTGCTCTGAGACTTCACTGTGTTCGTGGTGCTGGGGTTTGAACTTGTGTCCTTGTGCATGCCAGGCAAGGGTGTAGCCGCTGAGCCACCGCTCCAGCCCCAGATAGCATAAGTACCTTTAAAGATGAATACATGAAGCAAAGAAAAATTGAGTGGTCCTGGCACAGTGGTGCATGCCTATAATCCCAGCTTCTCAGGATGCTAAAGGTTTGTACTTTTAAAGCCAACCCAGGCAACTTAGCAAGACCCTGTCTCAAATAAAATAAACATGTATAAAAGGAGCGTGGTGGTGCACACCTGTAATCCTAGCGACTCAGGAGGCTGAAGCAGGAGGATTGCAAGTTCAAAACCAGCCTCAACAATTCAGTGAGGCTCTGGACAATTTAGCAAGACCCTGTCCCAAATAAAATATAAGAAAAGGGTGGGGGATGTGGCTCAGTAGTTAAGCACCCCTCAGTTCAATCCCCAGTACCAAAAAGAAAAACAAAGAGGGAAGAGGAGGCTGGGGCTGTTGCTCGGAGGTAGAGCACTTGCTTGGCCTGGGTGAGGCCCTGGGTTCCACCCCTAGAACTGCAAAAACCAAAAACAAGATGGAGTGAACACTAATTACCAGGTTTCCCTAAAATAGTGGAAGGGGAAAGGAACAAACATTAGTTGAGGGCCTACTATGTGTAATGTGCTTCACATTCATTATTTCATCTAATCCTTATGATCGTTCTATAAAGTTATCTATTGATAACTTCAGGCTATGGATGGGACAAACCAAGGCTCATGTAGCTAATCAGGATGACAGTGCAGTGCATCCTCTTATACGGTGCTAAGGACACGTATTAATTTAATCTCTACCAAACCCTTTGAGAGAGCTGCCGTTAGTATCCCATTTTATGTGTGAAGAAACTGAGGCCCAGAAAAATTGTTAATGCACCCAAGGCCACACATATTAAGTCACAGATCTGGAATACAAGCAGAGATGAAACAGAGTCCAGAGCTTGCGTCCCTTGCATGTCGATGTTGTTCACCGAGAACGCTGCAGAGGGTCCTAGTGAACCCTACACCTCACAGGAAGACACGTAAGTTGTAATCTGCAGCCATTGACTCTTCTAACCTTCCTGCCTAAGAATACATACTTAGAACACTGTTTTCTTTTAGCTTTAGCCTATCTATAGTTTATGATTCGTCAATATTGCTCTTAGCAGCTGTTAGCCACGGGAAGGTTGTGGGTGGCTGAATCTCTAGTCTTGCTCTGGCTTCCCATCCCCCAGTTTCCACAGCAGAGAAGACAGGAAGATGATGAAGGCCCTGGGGAGCTGAGAGAGGACAGGTGAACTCAGAAGCCCCGTCTCCTCTCCCTCCCCATCCTTCACTCCACAGATCAGGCTGGTCCTCAGGAACGCCAGCCCTCACTCTGCTTAGATCCCCTTGTCCCTGGTCACCAAGGCCAGGCTGCTGTGAGGAGGGGGGTCTGGAGTCCTCCTGCTGCCTCTAGAAGTATGGTGAGGGGGAAGAAGGGAGGGAGTCAGGAAGGGAAGGGACAGATAAGGGGGGTTATCAATACAACTGGGAACACTCGACTCCTATGAGAAGCCCAACTATACACAGGCAGGCACAGAAACTCAAACATTTCAAAAGTTAATACACATGTATGTGCTTATTTCCAATTATGCATGGGGGGATTGCAGAGGAGACATGAGATCAGGAAATGGATGACAGGGCAGGGTGGGGGGGGGATCCTGGACTAGGGTCGGTCGGCCTTAACTTACTATGTCAATATCCATCTATGCGTGAATATGTAACGATTCCCTCCAATATGCAAGTCTGTGTCGAACAACAAGAAGAAGTGTGTGGGACTGGAGCAGTGGGTTGGTGGTTACAGCTCTTGCCTGGCATGCGCAAGTACACGAGTTCAAACCTCAGCACCACGTACACAATGAAGTGTTGGAGCAACGAAGGCCATGTGAAAAACTAAATAAAATTGATTTTCTCTTTCTCTCTCTCTCTCTTTTAAAGCAGTGTGGTGAATGGGGGGGGGTGATTGGGGCAGTGTTCTTCCTTGTCAATTCCCTGGGAGCTCAGTGGCCAACTGCTACAGTCCCTGCAGAGCCGAGAAGCTGAGCAATAGGTTTCACACACGTAGTGAGCGTCTTCTTCTCGATCCTGAAACCACCTGGACCCATCCGTTCCTCCTGCCTTCTGGGACAGGCTGATTTGACAGGCTGAAGGAAAAATGCATTTCATCACTTTTGCCTTTGGTGAAGAGGTGGGCTCCATCCACAGAGTGTTTTCAAAATGCCTTTTCATGGCTGATGGAAGCAGAGGTACAAAGCTGTAATATGCAGACCCCTTCCTGGTGTATTTCCCACGGGAGTAACTGTTCCAGTTTTCCCTCATGGGCTTTTTTTTCTTTTTTCTTTTTTTTTAAAAGGAGGGACACGGGCTGGAGTGGTGGCTCAGCGGTTATGGTGCTTGCCTGGCATGTGTGAGTATGCAAGTTCAAACCCCAGCACCAGTACACAGTGAAGTCTTGGAGCAAGGAGGGCCACATGAAAAACTAAATAAAACTGTTTCTTGCTCTCTCTCTCTCTCTCTGTCCTTCTGTCATAAAAAAAGTGATTAGCAAAAAATAAAAAGAGAGAGAGAGAAAGATGAACAGTGAGAAAGAATCATATTTATTTAGTTTTTCATGTGGCCGTTGTTGCTCCGACACTTCATTGTGTACATGGTGCTGGGGTTTGAACCCGCATCCTGTACATGCCAGGCAACTGCTCTACCGCTGAGTCACTGCTGCAGCCCCCCACCCCTCCCAGGGATCTTTCCACCTTACAGATACTATATTTTCTAAAACTTCAGAGCACTTCGTCATGGGTAGGGGCACTCCAGTCGAGGGCAGCAGGGGCAGATTCACCCCACCATGGTGTTTCCAGCTCCTGGTTAGTGCCAGAAGAGAGGGGACTTTAATTAGGCTCAGGTGATCCAGGCTCAGGCAACAGCATGGGTGGGTGTGGCCCCAGAGGTTGAAGAACAGCCTTAGAGACATACCCTGGGGGCAGAGCACGGTGCCTCAGGTCAGTGGGGACAGCACTAGACGGTTCCTCTGCTCCTCCTAATCAGCCTTCTACTCAGAGATGGCTGACGAGGGGCGAAGTACCCCTCTGGGAACTCATGTTGGTTCCTCTGTGTGGTTTCTCACGTGAGCACTCTCCATAGCCCAGCTTCTCACATCATATTTTAAAAGATGTGAGACTCACACGAGGCCCAGGCCACCCCCTTGGAAGGAGGTGAGGTGAAGAGACGCTGAGAAAGTCACTGGACATACCAGCGGCTCCGTAGGCTGAGGCAGGAGGATCACAAGTTCAAAGCCAGCCTCAACAACTTGGTGAGACCCTGACTCAAAATAAAAAGTAAAAAACAGGCTGGGGATGTAGCTCAGTGGTTAAATCCCCACTACCAAAAAAAAAAAAAAAAGCTACTGGATGCGGTAGGAGCGATGGGGATGGCGTATATTCTACAAGAGCTGCCATAACAAAGCACCACAGTTGGAGTGGCTTAAATTGCAGAAGTGCCATTCTCTCACAATACTGAAAGCTGGAAGGATGACATCAAGGTGTCTGCAGGCTGGTGTCTTCCGGGACCTCTCTTCTCTCATCCTGCATGGTCTTCCCTTTCCTGAGTCCACATTTCTTCTTACAAGGACACTGATCATGTTGGATTAAGGTCCACCTTTTCAAAGGCTCTATATACAGCTATGGTCACACCCAGAGCTACTGATGCCTCAGGGCTTCACAAACAAACGTAGTGGGAGGACAACCTAATGGATGGTGAGGGGACAAACTCCAGACACAGCCTCCTTCCCCAGCTGGTGGAGAACATCACCAACAGCACCGCAGGCTCCTGCCAGCAATTTCCTGGAAGCTGGGCTCATCCTATAATCCAAGAGGATGTTCTAGGTGGGGTACCCCACCTTCAGGTGCCCTGCGTGGATGTGGCTCCAGGATGCCCGACAGGGTCCTGCTTTGTCTGATCAGCAGATCCAGAGAGAGCACAGGTGCTTGTCCTGCTCCTTGGTTATGAAACACACTTGGGGGAGAATCAAACTCCATGCTAATTTAATAGTTATTAATAATTGATGTCACTCATTGCTCGAGCATTGTTTGCATGGTGCTCGGAAACCCAAGAAAGAGAGATAATAAAATTTTAGCATAAGCTGAAACAGGATTAAGAGTTATTCTGCCTTCGTTTGAAAGGTTCCTGTATGAAAAATTCATTATAAGTTATAAAATAATAAGCAAAGCTGCTCCCCACAGGCTCTCATGTGCACAAATCTAATGGGATAATAAAAATAAAAATAGGAATAAACAAATTATGAGAAAATGATGTGACAAGCAGTGAACAAACTATTAGAGCAATAGGTTCATAGGAACAGGGTGCACAGGACAGGAAGGGAAAGGCGGGTCCCTGCCTCCTGCTCTCAACGTGATGCCAGTGTCCTGTCCGGTAGCCTCTCAGCAGGTGGCCACTGAGAAGTCCGACTTGGCAGGTGCCCGGGAGATGTGCTGCACACATGTTCCGTAGGCACCCTCTACCTTTCTCCTCTCTTTAAAGTGATTCCATGATGCCAGAATTAAAAGAAAAAGAAAAAGTAAGAAGCAAACTTTGATCGAATTTCAAGTCACAGGTCGGGGGACACAAGCCTTTGGCTCTCAGCTCCTGTTGCTTGTTATTTCTACACAGTTCCTAACTACCTGTGTCCCTTGGGGCTCCTCCTAGAGCCTCTACTATGCCCTATCCATACTCCCTTCTCGGGCCATGCACTCAAATATGCTCACGCTGCATTACAGCGACAGCAAAGTCCATGTTCATAGCAGCTCAAATTACGGTAGCTAAATTATGGAATCAACCCAGATGCCCCTCACTGGATGAATGGATCCACAAGCTGTGAGATACACACATACACATACATGCACACACAAAAAAATGGAGTTCTACTCAGCTATTAGAAACAATGATATTGCAGCCTTTGAAGGTAAATGGATGGCGATGGAAGAAACCATGCTGAACAAAGTTAGCCAAACCCAGAGAGTCAAGGGTTGAATGTTTTCCCTCATTTGTGGAGGCTGGAGCTAACCCCAGGCTTGGGTGAAAGGTGATCTAATTCATGTATTAGACCCAGCGAAGGCATAGCAACACATAATCTAGGAAAATCATAGATATGCAGGGGGAGGGAGAGGCAGGGTTAAGAAGGAGGGCTCTAGGGAGACAATCAACAATGTAGCATACTTTTTTTGTTTTTTTTTTTTCTACTCAGAAATTTATTTGTTGAATAATCAAACAAGCTTCTAACGAAATAATATAATCTATATATATAAATTCTGAAAATTAGATTTACCCCCAAGAGCTCCCCGAATTTCCCACCTTTATCCCTTTCTTCTCCTTCCCACAACATCTCTAAAATGTATTAGGTTGTATGACATTACACCTTATCCGGATTTAAAACATGATAATAGACTTCCTATCTCAATGGCCGGGGTCTAGCTCCAGCCTCCATAGATGAGTGAAGACATTCAACCCTTGGTCCTCTGGGTTATGCTGATTTCACTCAGCATAATTTCTTCCATAGCCATCCATTTGCCTTCAAAGCCTGCAATATTGTTGTTTCTAATTGCCGAGTAAAACTCCATGGTATATATGTACCACAGTTTTTGAATCCATTCATCTAGTGAGGGGCATCTGGGCTGATTCCATAATTTAGCTATTGTAAATTGAGCTGCTATGAACATCGATTTTGCTGTGTCGCTGTAGTATTGTAGCATACCCTTTACCCCCCTGAGAATCCAAATAATACTTATGCAATCATTTAATTCTTGAAAATGCACAATGTAAGCATTTATATCTTGTGTAGGGGTGAAATATAGAAGAATCAAGAGACAGGGGTATGGGCGATGTGGGGGTAATTCTGGTTTAAGAACAACTGCACATCATATTGTTACTTTATATGCATTTATGATTGTACAATAACTCTCAACTCCTTAATTAAAATTTTTTTAAAAAACATGCACGCTGACACCTCCCTGTTTCCAGTCAAGACCCTCTGACCCAGACTCATCTCCACTTGCCCAAGCTCAGTCTCTCAGTCTCAGCACCCCTGCCCCTCCCTGCTTCTCCTTTCAGCTCAGTAAGTGGTCACGGGAAATACTCACTTGCTCGAGACAAAACCCCAAGAGGTCTCCTTCATCCCTCTTCTGCCCTTTCTCCCCATGTCCAACCTGTTAGTGGCACTTTCAGTTCTGCCTTCAAAATACCTGTGGAACCTGCCCACTTCTATCCATCTCGTTGGTCACCTCTGGCTGAGTTTGGCATGACAGCTTCCCAGTAGGTCTCCTCACTGTCACTTTTGCCTACCAAACCAGCAGCTAGAGTATTATAAAGAAAAAGTAATCCCAGGGGCTTGGGAGACTGAGGCAGAGGGATCACAAGTTCAAAGCCAACCTCAGTAACTTAGCGACGCCCAAAGCAACGTAGTGATTCTCTCTGTCTTAAAATAAAATATAAAAATGGGCTGGGGAGGATGTGGCTTAGTGGTTAAGCACCCCTGAGTTCAATCCCCAGTACCAAAACAAAACAAAACAAAACAAAACACCTGCCACTCCCACCCACAGACTGCATAAAATCCTTCAGCAGATTCCAGGATTCCACCCTTGTATTAGAACAACATCTAAGCTTCTTACTGTACCCCAAGGCCCTGGCTGAACATGCCCCACCTACTTCTCCAGCACCATCTTGACCCCTTATCCCCTCTCTCATGACATTCAGCCTGGCCTCTAATGGCCCTGAAGGACTTCACTGCTGTGAGATCCTATATGGGCAAACTCAGTATTTCCTGGAACTTGTTAGAAACCCCAAGCCCTTAGGGCTGGAACCACCTTATGACCCAATTATCCCACTCCTAGGTATTTTCCCAAAAGAGTTAGAATCAGCATATTATAGAGATGTGGCTTCATCAATGTTTATAGCAGCTCACTTTACTATAGCTAGACTATGGAACCAACCCAGATGCCCCTCACTCGACGAGTGGATACAAAAATTTTGGTACATATACACAATGAAATACTACTTGGCTATTAGAGAAAATGATATTATGGCTTTTGAAACCAAATGGATGGAGATGGAAAAAATTATGCTAAGTGAAGTATCCCAATCTCAGAGACTCAAGCGCCAAATGTTTTCTCTCATTTGTGGAAGCCAGAATATATCCGGAAACAGTTTGTTAGATGGCTAAGCTAATAATAACCTTAAAATGTATGAATTTTTACACAAACAGGGATCATTGCCTAGGATACCTGGAGGTGTAGGGAGGGGGCAGGGTTGAGGGAAGTATTAGGAAGGATATCTAGGAGTCTGGAGGGAGGGAGTATGGGGGAATCATCTCAGAAGGTGATCTCTGACCTCCACAAGAAATCCATTTAACACAGGGGTTCTTTTGGGGGAAACACAGAACCATAGGGAACCCAAGGGGGGCATGGCATCAGCCTTGGCTAACTATGTAAATATACCTTTGTTCTTGATTGTTTGATAATGATCCCCCCTCAATTGTAACTCCATATTCACATAATAATAATAATAATAATAATAGAAATCCCAAGCCCTGCTCCAGACCTGCCGACTCAGAATCAAGAGTTCAACATGATGCCCAGATGATTCGTCGGCAAACTGAGGTCTGAGCAGCAGTGGCACAGATGAGAACACAGAAGGACCTTCCTTACCCAGGGCCTTTGCACACACTAAGCCTCATCCTGATCCCTCAAATGGCTTATTCCTAGAATATCATGAGAAAGGGCTGTGATAAGTTACGGCCACTTCTGGGGAGAGAAACTTGGGATCCAGCCTCAGGGATGGAGGCAGTTACTTTTTATTACAGACTTTTATTCACCATCAAACAACAACAATAACAAAAAAGCCACTTTAATGACTCTTTTTCATCCTTTGCCTCTGTTTACAGCCTCATTAACCCTGATCCTTACTTAGTGTCCAGTGTTCTTTTGTTTCCTTCATTATGTTCATCATAGTTCAGTAACCGTTGTTTCTTAGCGCTGGTCCCCCCATGGGAAAGCAGGAGGATGAGGGCCATACCTGGTCCTCTCTTGGTGGTTCAGATCTAGGTCTCTGCTGCCTCCTTCTCTGGCTCCTGCACAGTTCGGCCACAATATACATGAGAAGTGGAAGTCATCAGAAAAAGCCTCCTTTTTCCTTCCGTTTACTGAAATAATAACATTAGTCTCTCTATATAAGTGCATGGATCTTGGGGCTGGCGTGGTGGCTCGGCTGTTATGGCGCTTGCCCCGCAAGCACGAGTACACGGGTTCAAATCCCAGCACCCACCCACATACAAAACTAAGTGTCAGAGCAACGAAAGCCATGTGAAAAACTAAATAAAAAATTGATTTTCTGTCTCTCACTCTCTCTCACTGTCCTTCTCTCTTAAAAAAAAAATAAATAAGTGCATGCATCTCACTCCTACAATGGTGTGCTGGGAAGTGCTCTCCACAAATAAAAAGCTCGGGTTTGCTGATTTCTGCAGTGTAAACACAGCCGATTTCAAGTTCCCCATGAAACAGCACCACATGAGAGTTGGAAGAGACATGCAGATATGCGCCCTTGTCCCTTTCCCTACCTGCCCTCTCTCCCCTCCTGATACATATCCCCTAGATTATGTGTTGCTATGCCTCAGTTGGGTCTAATACATGAGATTGACTACCTTTCACACAGGCCAGGTTTTAGCTCCAGCCTCCATAAATGAGTGAAAACATTGTCATTGTTCTGACACTTAGTTGTACATGTGGTGCTGGGGTTTGAACTCGGGTCCTCCCACATGCCAGGCAAGCACCGCAACCGCTGAGCCACTGCTCCAGGCCCTTGCTCCCCTCTCCTGATGTGCCACCCTACCAGCATCTCAATGTGTTTGCTACCTGGAAACTCTCCAAACCCTGTCATTTGGGGGGCTTCATGGAGGTTCCATTACTTGGGTATGATAGATTAAACCACTGACCATTGGTTAACTCAGTCTTCAGCCTCTGTCCCAGAGAGGACCTGAACATGCTAGCCCTCTATCACATGGTGCCTTCCTTTGGCAGCCCATCCCCATCCTGAGGCTTTCTCTTCCCCTCCATATCCCATAAACTCAGGAATGGTGGAAAGGGCTTCATTGTGAATAGGAAAGGCTCTCCCCTATCACTCGGGACATTTCAAAGCTTTTAGAGCTCTTGTCCCAGACACCAGGGTCTAGGGCCACACATGTATTTCTTACCACCGCATCACAGGGCCTATCATCGGAAGGGCAGATTTGTATGTGTCAGGGAGATGTCTAGATGTGCAAGTGTCTGGTGGACAGACGCCTGGAGATCTCAGGAGCAGATGGCATTCAGAACCGAAGACAGGGATGGAGATACAGTGGGGAGTTGTTAGCATACAGATGATAGTAATGTCCCATACGTTTAAAAAAGTTTCAGTGATTTTTAATAGATTTTAGCATAAATTTTAAACTCCTAAATTTCTCTCCCATAATGTACCTCCCTGCAATTCACTCTTATTATATATATACATAATTTTTTTTAAGGTACTGGGGGTTGAACCCAGCAGAGCTTAACCATGAAACCACATCTCCATCCCTTTGTATTTTTTATTTTGAGACAAGTTCTCGCTAAGGCACTTAGGGTCTCACTAAGTTGCTTGGACTGGCTTTGAACTTTGCGATCCTCCTGCCTCAGCCTCCTGAGCCACTGGGATTACAGGCATGCACCACTGTGCCTGATTTACCTATGGTTTGAGTCTCAAGGTTGGCGTCAATTTCTCACCCTCCCTGAGTTGGTTCCTTCTGAGCTGCTATAACAAAATACCACAAACTATGTGGCTTATCAATAACAACAACAACAAAAACATTTCTCACAGCTCTGGAGGCTGGGAGGTCCAAGACCCAGGGACTAGCAGATTCAGTGTCAGATGAGGGTCTGCTTTCTGGTTTACAGATGGCACCTTCTGGCTGAAGCCTCACACAGTGGAAGGGGCAAGACTGCTCTCTGGGGTCTCTTTTATAAGGGCGCTGGTCCCATTCATAAAGACTCCACTCTTGTGACCTAGTCACCTCCAAGGGCCTCACTTCCTAATACCATTGCATTGGGAGACAGGAGTCATCATATGAATTTGGGGAGGGCATAAGTATGCAGACCACAGTGGTCTGCCCTGCTTCAGCAGGGCCTTCTGCTGTCTCTCATAGCACTTGTCACATTGAGTTGCTGCAGGGGGCCACCAGACTCATCCAGCTCCTCTGCCCTAGAACCGAGAGCCCATCAAGGCAGAGAGCCCTTGTCATTCTCTCCTGTGTGCCTTAGATGTTCAGAAATTACGTATCAGAAGAAGACACTGCAAGGTGAGCTTTCTGAGCCTCTGGGCACACGAATTCAACCTTTGTTGGTGTTGGAGGCTCCAGGAGCTGAGTCCCGGCCAGTCCCTGCAGGGGTGCTGTACACCATGTACTCAGGGAGGCATGAGGACTTCCAGAGGGTGCCAGGGACTCGTGCCCAGTTCCTTCTTCCGCTATGTTCTCACTCCACATATCAAACAGGTCTCAGAAGCCTGACCTCTCCACAACGCTTTCCCCAGACCCACCTTGGTAAACACTCGGCCGCCGCCACCCATCTCCCTTTTACTGAATCTAGGTTACTATTATTCTATGTTTGCACTTGTTTACGGCTATCTACATACAGCAAGGTGTCCACCAGGCCCTGCATGGAAGTGTCATGAATTGCTCAGGGGGGAGGCAGGGACTTTGGGATTTTGCAACTGGCAGGAGGCCTCCTGGAGAAACTCCAGGATCCTTCCGGGGAGTCACAACAGTGGTGACAGGAAAGAACATTCATTCCAGATTTACAATCTGGGACTGTGAGAGGTGCCAAGCACAGGGATCGTGGCAGGCTCCTGGAACCAGGTGTTAGCTATTCGGATCAGGCAGAAAATGTCTGCACTTGTTCTTTTTAAGGTGGATTCCTTGCTTCATTTCAAGGTGGCTGCAGAGCACCCTGGGAAAGCCAGTGGCTTTGGGAGGCTAGGGGAGCTCCAGGCCTCCAGCCCCTCTGCTTCACCCAACCCTGCACTGGGCAGTGCTCTATGGGCACTGGAGGAAGCAACTAGAGGCTCCCGTGGGGCAGGTTCTCCCAGTACTCCAGAGGGCTGTGGTTTGATTTTGACAAAGGAAAAGGAACCCAAAAGCTGGTCATGAGAAGGTCCACAGCCACCGGTGTTCTGTGTTTTATAGACTTGGGTGACTTCAGAAGCCTTGAAATCCAATCCTGGAGAACAACAGTTAACTAGAGTTGTGCATGTGTGTGTGTGTATATGTGTATGTGTGTGTGTGTGTGTGTGTGTGTGTGTGTGTATGTGTGTGTCGGCAGAGAGCTGGGAAGGTGAAGGGGCACCCTGATCCCTTCCCCAAACCCTTCCTCCTGAGCCAGCAGCCAACCTCAAACAGGCTGGTTTGATTCCCACATCAAATTCAACACGTGGCCTTCTTCCTGACTCTGGTTTCCAAGTGGAAGTCACCTCATTGCGACATTCTCCCTGGAACGCCCTCCCACTCCTATGGCCCCACTCTGGTGTCTGAACTGTGGGCAACCTCACCTTTCAGAGAGAACACTTTCCTGCTGGCCTTGATTCACCCACCTGCTTCTTGAAGTCCAGAGAAAATTACAGCTGGCAAATTCTTGGTCTGTACAATACAATGTCAGTCCAGAATAAAATGTTGTGAGAACAGACAAGTTAGTTACTGTCCTTGCGATAGGACAGTAGATCACTGCTGCGCGGTGGATTAGTCAGGGTGCCCCAGGGAAACAAAGCGAATATATACACACACATATGCATGCTCTTTTAGTCAGCTGGGTTTGCTGCTATGACTAAAAAGGCCATTTGATGAGAACAATTAGAAGAGGAAAAGTTTATCTGGGGCTCACAGTTTCAGAGATCTCAGTGCACAGATGGCAACTCCATTTCGTAGGACCTGAGTTGAGGTAGAACATCATGGCACAAGTGTGCGGGGCATCGCACCAAGAAACAGACTTCTCCTCCCACCAAGGACCAATATAAACCCCAAAGTCATGCCTCAGTGGCCCACCTCCTCCAGCCATACCCTGCTTGCCTACAGTCACCACCCAGTTAAGCCATTCAAGCAGATCAATGCACTGATTAGGACGAAGCGTTCATAGTCCAATCATTTCACCTCTGAGCTTCCCTGCCTTGTCTTACACATGAGCTTTTAGGGCACAACTCATATCTAAACCACAACACAAGCACACATGTGTACACACACACATAGTCTTCTACTCACAATAGAATCATGTCCTGATAAAACAACTGGAAGCTGACAATATCAAATCAGAAATGCATTTAATAACCTTACCCACCAACCATCACAGCTTAGCAATGCCGATCTTAGACGGGCTCGGAACACGCATCAGCCCAGAGCAGTGCAGACTCTAGACAAAGCCTATTTTGTAATTGAATATCTCACATGGAAAACAGTGGCACTCACCGCTAAGGTGCATGGGGGACAGCACACTGGGACTAAATTAAGAGCTGGATGATGAGGATGCTAATGTGACAGTCATCTGTTTTCATCTGGCAGGCTGCTCGGCATCATGAATAAGTACCATGTCCCATGTCACAGTAGTCTGGGGAAATATCAAAATTCAAAATTTGAAATACAGTGTCTACTGTGTATGTGTTGCATTCAAGCATCATAAAGCTAGAAAGTTGATACGGAACCATTACAAGCCGTGGATTCTGTGTGTGTGTGTGTGTGTGTGTGTGTGTGTGTGTGTGTAGAGAATGAAGAAAAAAAGACATTACAAGATATTGGTTCACATGATTACGGAGGCTGAGAAGTCTCATGATCTACCATCTGTGAGCTGTAGGCTCAGCAGAGTCCCATAATGTATTCCTGAAGGCTGAGAGATGGAGCAGAGGGTGAGTCTGAGGCCTGAGAACCAGGAACATCGCAGATTAGAGAAGATCTGTGTCCCAGCTGAAGCTGTCAGGCAGAGAGAGAGAGAAGGAATCCTCCTTTCTTCATATTTTTGTTCTATTTGGGTCTCTATAGACTGGATGAGGCCCACGTATTTTGGTAAGGGCCATCTTTACTCAGTTCAACAATCCAAATGCTAATCTCTGCTGGAAAAAACCCTCACAGATACAGCCAGAGATAATGCTGAACCAGCTATGTGGGCATTCCCTAGTCCAGGCAAGGTGACACATAAAATTAACTATCACAGGTAGTCCCTCAAAAATTAGCTGAAATAAAGCTTAGATGGTTGTATGAAATAAATTTTGCCCTGTTACAAATGAGTTAGTGATCATCCACACTTTTAGGCTTTCTAAAAAGATCCCGCCGGTGCCTTCCTGCATCAGTATCAGAAGCGGTTTTCAATGTCCAAATCCAACTGTCATAAAAAAGTGCAAGCTGAGAAATTATAATTTGCAGATCACATTTTCTTTAAAGGGA
This sequence comes from Aplodontia rufa, assembly GCA_004027875.1. Taxonomy (NCBI): domain Eukaryota; kingdom Metazoa; phylum Chordata; class Mammalia; order Rodentia; family Aplodontiidae; genus Aplodontia; species Aplodontia rufa. Next base: position 120,328 of record PVKS010001836.1, read on the forward strand.
CAGAGAGAGAGGGAGAAAGGGAGAAAGAGAATAAATTTTATTTAGTTTTCATGTGGCTTTCGTTGCTCTGACACTTTGCTGTGTATGCAGTGCTGGGGTTTGAACCCGTGTCCTCATGCATGCCAGGCAAGTGCTGTAATCACTGAGCCACTGCTCCAGCCCCTTGAAGATCACATTTAAGTGGTGACTTACAGAAAATCAAAAATGATGACCCCTTTTCTTTCCTACTTTAAGTAATATTTTTGGCAACACTATGCATTTTGTAGAGAACTTAAGTAAATATTATGGCAAACAAAATCTGTATTATTTCTAAGGCTTCATAATCATGGCAGTATCAAAGGCTCCAGAACTCAGCCCTAGATCATGTGGCTTCAGAAAGGCAATAATAAATCTGTAGTCAAGTCTTTCTGGAGGAAATATGAACTACCAATCAACTGGCCTCGCACAATTCATTTATTTAATTTATCCCTTGGATTTATAAAGAGATCCAATTAATTAAAAAGTGCTTTCATTGGCATTTGCTGCTCTGGACAGTTCTTCGTTGAGAATATTCAGTTCCCGGAACCAGTGACTCACATCTTTTATTTCTGTGCATTATACTCAGCCCCTTGAACCCTGCTTTCTCCTTCTCCTTCCCCGTCTGCATTTCCATCATTTGGATGGAGGTGCCAAAGCACAGGTCCCTCAAGGGAGAACCCTTCAGGCTGACAGGCCTGGCTCAGAAAACACCACTCCATCATCAGATGATTGATGCTTAAAGAGGGTCCCCAGAGACTTTTCTGGGAACATCAGACCTGGGATCACCGGAGCCAGTGTGTGTTGGAGCTCGAAACTCTTCCAAGAGTGATTCAGCTAACTCCTTGCTTACTGGAGCTTGGGCTGTTGGCACTAGTCTTAGCTTCCCGGGCTGTTGAAATGATCAATAACATCAATATGCAGGGAGGAGGGAGAAAACAATTATGCCTAATGGATTAATCATATTTTTTTGAATACCCCAAGACATAAAGAAATGTGTTTAATAATTTACTCTTTGAGAAAAAAAGAGCAATCAGTTAAAAATTTGGTTTGCTTTACAACTTAGCAAATCTCTTTTTCATTTTCTTTTTATGTCTTGTCATGCTGGGGATCAAACCCAGGGCCTTGAGCTTGCTAAGCATATGCCCTTCCACTGAGTTATACTCCTAGCCCCAAATCTCCTTTTTAAAAAGTATGATTTTGCTGGGCCCAGGGGTGCACACCTGCAATCCCAGCGGCAAAGGGGGGCTGAGGCAGGAGGATCACAAGTTCAAAGCCAGCCTCAGCAACTTAGGCCCTAAGTAACTTAGCAAGACAATATCTCAAAACAATAAAGGTCTGGGGGTGCTGCAGATGCGGCTCAGCGGTTGGAGCATTTACTTGGCATCCACAAGGACGTGGGTTCAAACCCCAGTACCATGCGTACAACTAAGCGTCAGAAAAACAAAAAAACAGAAGAAAAAATAAATAAAATTGACCCTCTCTCTTAACAAAAAGTTAAAAAGGTCTGGGGATGCGGCTCAGTGATTAAGCACCCCAGGTTCAATCCTTGGTACCAAACATAATAATAGTAATAAAACAAAAAATTTTAAAAGGTATGATTTCTTGTTTTCAACTGATGGAAAATGATGAGCAATTGTTTTGTGCAAAACTGTCTAAGATAACCCACAGTGTGCAATTTGTATAAATTATTTGGCTTAAGTTTTTGCTAAAGGCAAAAGTATCAGCGGTGCCTCAATCAGTGGGAGAACATGCCCTGCAGCTTTAGGTATTCTAGGTTGCTAGCAGATGATTCAAAAAACAAAAGCAGGCTAAGATCAACCGCCTCCCTCCCAGGATTCTACCGAGAGGGTTGCAGAATGGAGAGGAAAATGGAATAATTCCACGGAGAGCTGAGGCCAGGAGAGGCAACCAGCACCAGGCCAGTTTTTGATGTAATTTTGAAAGGTGTAAAATGAATGGGATGACATTGCTGAGCTTCCTGCAGCACAGAAGATGCAACGGAGAAAACTGCCTGGAGACAGGGTACTTATTTGTCTTAGATCTTACGAGAGCAGAGGCTGAAATCAGACTAGTGCAGTAAAGATCTCTGAGGAGCTTCAGGCCCTCTAGGCAGCGACCTCACGGTGCCAATTACGAATAGCACCAAAGTAGGATGGCCCTCCACAGATATGGCACAGTGGGTGGGTTAGGGGTAGTGCCCGTGTGGTTACTGGCTTGCCATTCCACAGTAACATCTTTATTTGGGCTTGGCGGGTGTGGGAGGGAGTAGCTGCTTGTGGTCTGTCCACCCTACAATTGAACCTACTACTCCACCTTCCCTGTCCATGGACTTGATCTTCCTATTTTAGAACAGGAGCTTTTGGGATTAAAGGGCTACACAGAAGCAGAGGAACCCACAACGCACTCCCCAGATCAGTCAGTCTGATTTTGATTCATAGACAGACAACCAAGATAGTCTTGAGCAAAGCCAACAGCATCGCGGAGGAGAACCAAGTCAAGCACCCCAAGATGGTTCCCAGGGAAAGGAGAGAGAACTTGAGAGGGCTGTTTGAGGCCTTGGCTTTGTGGAACAAGTAGGGTGACCTAAAAAGTGGAGCAGAAAGTAGGTGTGTGGGTGCACACCTGGAACCCCAGCTACTGGGGAGGCTGAGGCAGGAGGACCACAAATTCAAAGCCAGCCTCAACAACTTTGCAGGACCTTTTTTCAAAACTAAACTAAAATAAAATAAGGTGGGGGATGTGGCTCAGTGGTTAAGCGTCTCTGGGTTCAACCTCAGTTCAAAAAGAAAGTGGAGCAGAGAAAAAATTCTTAAAGATTATCGACAGGATAAAACAGAAAGCTAAAATGGGACATGATCTTGAATATTTGCTGGAGCATTTGCGTGGCTCTAATGCTTGGAACATTCTCCGTGGAGACAGATTTACTGCCAGCAGATTATACTTATTTCTTCAATCACATTACTTGGTGCTGCAATGACTAATATTTACATAATTAAAATAGTGGAGATGCTGTTTCTCGGTTCACAATTTTTAGAATCAACTTCTGGCAGAATGCCAGAGACCTAATTAATTTATAAAACAGTGCAAACATTAGAACGTGGGTATTGTGAAAATAACAATGGAGCTGACAGTAGCCAGGCGAGGTTGGCGAGTAGAAGAGGGTGATGGGGGATGAAGGAAAAATAAGAAACTCACAGCGCACCACCTGTTAATGAGAAAGAAAGAGCCCCATTACAGAGGTAAACAGAGACACTACAAACACACGTGCATGGAAAGACAAATCTAGCGGAGCTGGGGAGGAAAGTAAAGATGAAAGTCAGACAATGGTCTCATGTTTTATAAGGGAGACTCAGGAGATATGATGCAAAATCAGCAAATCAAGAAAAAGAACGTAGTGGAACTGGTGGCGCAAGCCTGTAATCCCAGCAGCTCAGGAGCCTGAAGCAGGAGGATTGCAAGTTCAAAGTCAGCCTCAGGAACTTGGTGAGGCCCTGAGCAATTTAGTGAGACCTGGTCTCAAAATTTAAAAAAAGGTCTGGGGATGTGGCTCAGTGGATAAGCACCCCTGGGTCTAATCATCCCTGGTACAAAAAATTAAAAAATAAAAAAATTACATTAAGGCGGTAAGGACAGGAATGGAGTCCACACGTTTAACAACTTCTTGGTTGACACTTGTTTGCTCCGAGAACAGAACGTACTGCGTAATGATGTGAAGCCACAATAAAGATTAAAAGGTGAAAGCTATAGTCTTGGGGCATGAAATCTATATCAAGGAACCTTTTGTCTACTGAAATATTTTTCCAGTGCCTGGGTTTTGACACATGCAACAGGAAAAACTGGAAATCTTACACTTGTTTCTTTTCTTTTCTTTTTTGACTTAGGGCATTTTATTCATTTAAATGTCAATGCAGTCTTTCCCTTTCAGCTCTGAGAAACAGCTTGAAAGAGAGTTGCTTTCATCCTTATGATGAAAAAAAATAGTAAGACAAACTACAAATTAATGACCAACTTTGCACTCATCTGAGAACTGAGGTTCCGAAGCGAAACAGGATCTAAGAATTTGCTTATCTAGGACAATGGCTACTGAACACTGTATTCAGTAATAAGAAAGAGTCAATTAGGAATTTTTTGCCAAACTGCTCAAAGCTAATGACACAGTGTGAAGTCCTCTATAGTGGAATTTTCCCCTAGGAATTGAAACAGGCACTCACAGTCAGGACTGGAGAAGAATCCTGAGAAAACTTTCCCATGGTATGGCTGGGACGGGGACCAGCAGCCTCTGCCACAATCAGCCAGAGCCACGTTCTTCATCTTCCATATGGAACAAAGCCCTAATGAAGGGTGGCGAACACAGTACCTGAGGTTACTGATTAAAAACATAAAATAAAAGGCAGAACTGCTGCAGCTGAGGAAAGGGAATGACTAAGGAAGAGCTCTATCTCTGGAGGAGAAGGAAGGTCGGACCTCCAAGAATCCATCTGTTTGAGGCTTAATCACAATTTTGGAGGATGCCCCGTCACTCCCCTTCCTGCACAGTGGTAGCAGACAGGCAGTATAAATAATTGTGGAATACGACCAGGACAGCTGGAAAACAGATTCTCTCTGGGGAGCACTGGAAAGACCTAAAGTCAAATAAAGACCACATACTCAGAAATAGCCTCTACCAAATTAGTCCACACCATAAACACAAGGTAACCTAAGGAACTTGAGGTCCCTTGGAGATGACTATATGGAGAAGAAACTTGAAAATATCCCAGCTGCTGATTAGATGAACACAACTCCTCACACCAAGGACCCAGGAGCAGGAAAGGCAGATTTGCCTCCAAATATTAGGGAAAATCACATTTGCCTTAGTATTTATTGTTCCATTAAATATTTATAGCTTTCAGCAACAACTATAACAATAAAATTATATGGCATAAAAAGGCAAGAAAAACAAATAAAACACAGTCTTAAGAGATGAAACTATCATTGGAACCAGACTCACATAAACAGATATTATTAATAGCAAACATTAACTGTGGTTAATTTGTTAAAGGATCTAAAGGAAAAGGTATATAGCATGTAAGAATAGATAGGTTATTTCAGTATAGAAATGCAAACCATTAGAAAGAACCAAACAGAAATTCTAGAAATAAAACAAAATGGCAGCAGAAATGAAAAGTGATTTTAATGGAATCATCAGTATAACTGAGAGTCGAGTAAAGAATCAGTGGACACAAAGAGAGGACTTGAAATTACCCAAAATAAAAAAAAAATGTCAAGGGGAAAAAAATGAGTGGAAAACAATTCAAAGCAATACATATCATTCAAGAATTGTAAAATAATATCAGAAATGTCAGGCTGCCTAACATAAGCGCAACTGGAATTCCAGAAAAAGAAGGGAAAATTAATGGAATAGAAGAGATATTGGAATAAAATGATGTCTAAGATTTTTTTCCCCAAAAATTAGAGATAGACACAAAATCACAAATTGAGGAATATCAGTGAACACCAACAGGAGAAATGGCAGCACCAAAGAAAGAAACATACGTAGACATATCATATACATGTACTGCTGCAAACCAAAGACAGGCAAAATACTGAAGGTAGAAAACAGATACATTATGTATAGAGGAGCAAGGTAAGAACACAACAGACCTTTGTCAGAAACTATGCAGGCTAGAGGACAATGGATCTAAAACGTTGGATTAAAAAGTCAGGAGGCTGGCGAACCAAAATTCTATACCTAGTTAATGTACCCTTCAAAAGTGAGAGATGAAGCTGGAGTGGTGGCTCCACGGTTATGGCGCTTGCCTGGCATGCACGAGTACACAGGTTCAAACCCCAGCACCCACGAACACAACTAAGTGTCAGAGCAACAAAAGCCATGTAGAAAAACTCAATAAAAATTGATTCTCTCTGTCTCTCTCTCTCTCACTGTCCTTCTCTCCTTAAAAAAAAATTTTAAAAAAGTGAGAGATAACAGGAAATAAAAACCTCCTCAGACAAAAATTGAGAGAATTCATTGCCCTCAAACCTACTCTGCCATTAGTCCTTCCATAAATGTTAAAGGAAATCTCTAGGCAGAAATAATTTTATAATAAAGATCAGAAGAACCTAAGAAATGCAATGAATGAAAGCAAAATAAACATTTTGTCTTTAGCTAATAGTAACAATAGAAAAGTGAAATGTGGGATAACCATAAGAGATGAGAGGGAAGAATGGAGAATTTACTTTTTAAGAAAACTTACAATAGAGGCTAGAGTGGTGGCTCAGGTACGGTGCTTGCCTGGCATGTGCCAGGATGTGAGTTCAAACCCTAGCACCACATATAGGACAAAGTGTTGGAGCAACAAAAGTCACATGAAAAACCAAATAAAATTGATTCTCTCTTTCTCTCTATCTCTTCCTCTTAAAAAAAAATTTACAGTATCTGTGAATTAATATAACATTCTTTAAAGACATACTCAAATTACTTAAAATCATATATTGTAACATGCAGTGAAATATGTGTAATCATAGCCTACTGAGGGGGCTGAGGAAGGAAAGAGGATCACAAGTTGAAGGCCAACCCGGACAACTTAGAGAGACCCTGTCTCAAAATAAAAAATAAAAGGGGCTTGGGATATACCTCAGTGGTAGAGCTCCTCTGAGTTCAATCCCCAGGACCACAAATAATAATCATAATAATTCTGATTTTGGAGCATTTCGGATTGCATATTATCAGATTAGAGATGCCCAACCTGTACCATGCAAACAGTAATCAAAAGCAAGCCAGAGTAGTTATATTAATTGTAAAGTAAATTTCAGAACAGAAAAACTTTCAGGGATGGAGAGATACTACGGAGTGACAAAGGGGTCAATTCCCCAAGAAGATAAAACAACCCTATACGTGCTTGTATAACCTCAGCAACTTAGTGAGACCCTGCCTCAAAACAAAATATAAAAAAGGGTTAGGGAAGTGACTCAGTGATTAAGTGCCCCAAAACTTTTGTTGAAGCGAATAAGCTGGCCTGTTTGTGGTTGACCACAGAGGCTCAGAGTGAGTCCCAAAAGGATTATGAAAAGGGGAGCTCAATACACCTGTTATGACCAGGGCAGAGGTGTTCCAGGGAGGCAGCCTCTACAGGCAGGGGCTGCTAGGGGACTCAGGCACAGTCTTGGGGCACCCAGGACATGTCTGGCTTCAGCCATGCCCAGGAGATCCAGCTCCCAACTTGGCCACTTTGAATTTAGTGTCCCGCCCTACCTCTTCATGTGCCACATGCAAATACCTTGTGTACTTCAGCTTCACAGGTGGGCATGATCTGAGGGTCCCGGACCATCCATGTGATGAGGGACCCGACCTCACTGATGAGATTGTAGACCAGTGTGAGGGGTGAGCAAAAATGAGAACAACCTGCTAATCTTCACTCCTTCCTTGGGAAGAAACAGAATCTGAATTCAGAGGTTTCTGCTTCTGAAAGATTGGGTTTATTTTGTCTAAAAAGACTCCCTAGGGATTTGCGTCTCATTTCCTTTGTTTTGGTAGTAATTCTGTATCTTCCTAGGTTTAATACCAGCATTCTCATCCCCAGGGGGAATCTTCCAGGGGCAACTTGTTCCTCAGTGTATACCAGGCTAAAAGTGGAACTTCCGTTTTTCTGCAAGTGTAATAGCAACTGTCCAATTAGGTGCTCAGTAGGGAGGACCACCCAGGACACAAGTCCCCTGGGCTCCCCACAAATTATTTAGGGTGCTCTCAGCAGAGGCTGGTAAGCAAGTTCCTAAAGCACAAGCAGCCTGGCTATTGTTTTAAATAATCTTGTGGGCATCAAAAACACATCTCTCCCTTATTTCCAAGTGAATGGGGATTATCTCCCAAAGGGGAAGCTAAACAATGCATACGAGGCAAATGTCAATCCAGAGCCTGCGAGTTACCCCAAATGTACACACTCGGCTTGCATTATTTCTGATATTTGGTCCTAAAATGCCTGCTCTCTAGAGATGATTTTCATCTATCCAGGAATAAGCACACATTTCCTTCCATATGGGAGATGAATAGAACCAACTGGAAGGTTCAGAGGAAGGGCTGGGACATAGTGCTGTATTGCTCTTTCCATCTGCAGAGAGGAAGCTGGAGGCCCCAGCTTTGGATCAGCTGGTTCTGCATGCATGGCTTCCTTCTGGTCCTAATGAACCTTCAAAGCACACTGGACTCTGATGCTCCACATAAAATCCTGTTTGGATGAATTTCAGGGTGATCACTTCTTGGTAATAATGAGAATTCATAGCAATACGTAAAATGCCCCTGCTACAGGATCCTGTGGGTTGTAGAGTTTTAGATACAGATTAGCCCTGGGCTTTTAAGCCATTCAGAACCAATTCTCATGAGGGCAAAGACAATTCTAGCATCCTGGAGGGATGGCTGCTTCTGACTGGCCATCCTGTTCCATACCAGACAACTCTAAATGCTTAGAAATTTCTTTCTTTAAGAGTTAACAAAATCGACAGACCCCTTGCCAAACTTATCAAAAGGAACATCGAAATGAAGCAAAACAACAAAATCAGAGACGAAAATGGGGATATCACCACAGACTCATCCAAGATACAGAAGATTATCAGAACCTATTTTGAAAACTTATACTCTGCCAAATTTGATAACCTCCAGGACATGGACAGGTTTTTGGACACACACGACATCCCCTCTTTAACACAGGAGGACATTGAAAACCTCACCAATCTATCATAGAAAGTGAAATTGAAGCAGCAATCAAAGCTCTCCCAAAAAAGAAAAGCCCAGGTCTGGATGGATATACGGCAGAATTCTACCAAGCCTTCACAGAAGAACTAACACCGATCCTCTTCAAGCTCTTCCAGGAAATTGATAGAGCGGGATCACTCCCAAACACTTTCTATGAAGCAAACATTACACTGATTCCAAAGCCCAACAAAGACACATCAAGGAAAGAAAACTACAGACCAATTTCCCTGATGAACATTGATGCAGAAATCCTAAATAAAATTTTAGCTAATTGGATACAAAAGCACATTAAAAAGATTATCCATTACGATCAAGTGGGCTTCATTCCAGGAAAACAAGGCTGGTTCAACATACGCAAATCAATAAATGTAATTCACCACATAAACAGAATTAAAAACAAAAATCATATAATCATCTCAATTGACGCAGAGATAGCATTTGATAAAATTCAACACCATTTTATGCTCAAAACTTTGGAAAAGATAGGGATCAAGGGAAGATATTTTAACTATGTCAGATCCATTTATGACAGACCCATAGCCAACATTATCCTCAATGGAGAAAAACTGAAAGCATTTCCACTGAAGTCAGGTACGAGACAAGGCTGTCCGCTATCCCCACTCTTGTTCAACATAGTCCTTGAAACCCTTGCCAGAGCTATCAGGCAAGACAAGGAAATCAAAGGTATTCATATAGGAAAAGAGGAAGTTATCTCTATTTGCAGACAACATGATTTTATACCTAGAAGACCCAATAACATCGGCCAGAAAACTCCTAGAGTTTATAGGTGATTTTAGCAAAGTAGCTGGCTACAAGGTCAACTCCAGCAAATCACTAGCATTTCTTTACTCCAGCAACAAATCTGCAGAAGAAGAAATCAGGAAATCTCTCCCATTCACCATCACTTTCCAAAAAAATGAAATACTTGGGCATTAACCTTTCAAAGGATATTAAGGACCTCTTCAAAGAAAACTATCAAACACTAAAAAAAGAAATTACAGAAGACCTGAGTAGATGTAAAAACATTCCATGCTCATGGTTAGGCAGAATCAATATAATAAAGATGGCCATTCTACCCAAAGCCCTATACAGATTCAATGCAATCCCCATCAAGATACCTATGGCATTCTTCAGAGACATAGAAAAAGCAATTCTCAAGTTCATATGGAATAACAGGAGACCCAGACTAGCCAAAACATTACTCTATAGAAAGGAAGAAATAGGGGGTATATCTCAATCCCTACCTGAAATTATACTACAGAGCTGTAGTAGCAAAAACAGCATGGTATTGGTATCAAAACAGAACTGAAGACCAGTGGAACCAAATAGAAGATCCTGAGAAAAACCCCCATATCCTTAACTATTTGATATTTGATAAAGGGGGCAAAAGCATAGTGTGGAAGAAAGATAGCCTGTTCAACAAATTGTGTTGGACAAACTGGACAGCCATATGTAGACATCTGAAGCTGGATCCCTATCTTTCGCCCTCCACAAAAATTAAATCAAAATGGGTCAAAGACCTGGATATTAAGCCTACAACTTTAAACATACTAGAAAAAGAAGTAGGGTCAATACTACAGCATATAGGAGTCGGCAGTTACTTCCTTAGCAAAACTCCCATGGCTCAAGCTGTAAAATCAAGAATAAATGAATGGGATGCAATGAAACTAAAAAGTTTTTGCAAAGCTAAAGATCTAGTCAAGAGCATCAAGAGAGAACCTACAGAATGGGAGAAAACTTTTGCCTGCTACACCTCGGACAGAGGGCTAATATCCAGAATTTACAGGGAACTAAAGAAACTAAAGTCCAAACTCACAAATAATCCAATCAATAAATGGGCTAAAGAACTCAAAAGGAACTTCTCTCCAGTGGAAGTCCAGAAA
>PVKS010001837.1:0-19366 GCA_004027875.1 Aplodontia rufa
GTGTGTGTGTGCGTGTGTGTGTGTGTAAGGGATGTGCCTGGAGGTAGTAATGAAAGGGAGGCTAGAATGTGTGCATGCGTGCACACGTGTATGCATGTGTGTGTGTGAAGCCAGATTTTCTACATTGCCAAAGGGTTCCTTCCAGCACATTCATTTAAAGCATACCAGTAGAGTTCCTAATTTGTGGCAGCCCTGAGCCAGGCCCAAGGAGACAAGGGACTAGGAAGATCCTGACCTTGCTGAACTCATGACCCTTAAACTGGTCACAAGTAAATGCAGTGGGATCAGCCTGTGAGTCAGCACCTGCTTGCACCCCAGCACAGACTGGAGCTAGGAGGAGAAATCAGGGAAGGCTTCAGAAAGGAGATGATGCCTGAGCCGTGTTTGAGGACGAGTGTCTGTTAACTAAGGAGGAGGAAACTCTGCAGAAAGTCAACAGAAGAACAAAATACAAGATTGATAGGACAGCACCTGGTGGCCAAACCTGTAATCCTAGTAGCTCAGGAGGCTGAGGCAGGAGGATTACAAGTTCAAGGCCAGCCTGGGCAATTTAGTGAGACCCTATCTCAAAATCAATAAAAAGGGCTGGGATGTAGCTCAGTGGTAGAGCACCCCTGGGTTCCATCCCCAATATGGAACGAGAGAGCAGGAGAAGGAAGGGAGGGAGGGAGGAAGGAAGGAATGAAGGAGGGGGGAAAGGCCTGATTTGTGCCTAAGACAGCTACTTTAAAGTGGGCATGAGGGTCTTCTGAACTCCCATGTTGACTCTGACCTGGTTGCTGATTTTCCACTTCCAGGGAGACACAGAAGCCTGGGATGTCCAGGTTCATGATCAGAAGATAAAAGAAGCAATTGAAAGAACTAGACATGGAACCTTTGGTGAGCATTTCCTGAGCACTTATCCATGGGTGGTGTGACTTCAGGGTCCAGTTCTCACTTCTTCAGTGTTTAAAAAATGGTTGGGTTGGGGATGTAGCTCAGCAGTGAGCACCTGCTTTGCCTGCATCAGGCCCTGGTTGCATCCCAACACACATGTGTGTGCATGTGCACGCACACATGCACACACACGCAAATATTATTTTCATATTCTTTCTCCTTTTAAAACTTTCCAATTTTTCATGCTCAATTAAATTTTTTTAAAAGAGAGAGAGAGGAAAGAGAGAATCAACTTTATTTAATTTTTCATCTGGCCTTTGTTTCTCTGACACTTAGTTGTGTATGTGGTGCTGGGGTTCAAACCCAGGTCTTCACGTGTGCCAGGCAAACACTCCAACAGCTGAGCCACTGCTCCAGCCCAGTACTTAACTAACTTAATGAGCTGACTTGTCCTCTGTTAAAATAAAAACAGCTATTGAATTCTAATGTATATCATAGGAAATATATTTTAAGGATAAATATATTTTTTTCTCTGTTTCCTTAAAAAAAAAAACGAAAAACTTGGGAAAGCCTTAAATACACCCATGCACACATTCTCTGTCCCGGAATTCAAGATCTTCTATGGAGGACAGCTGTTTACACCAAGTGACACATATACCAGAGCTCTCACCCCTGAGCTGTCTCAGTGGTAGATGTGATTCAAATAATAGGCTTTAGATCAAAATTTCAAATAGAATCCATTTTTGCCTGTCGTGACTAATAATTTCAACAATTAAAAACTTTTTAAATGCATCATAAGGATTTTTCTTGAAAGGGAGAGAGAGGGAGAGAAAGAGAGAATCAGTTTTATTTAGTTTTTCACATAGCTTTCGTTGCTCTGATACTTGGTGTGTACGTGGTGCCAGGGTCTGAATCTGTGTCCTTGTGTGTGCCAGGCGAGTGCCGTAACCCCTGAGCCACTGTTCCAGCCCCATCATAAGGGTTTTTAAAATAGGAAAAAAGCCGGACACTACAGAGCACATACAATAGGCTATTATTGGTTCAGTTTTGAAAATATTTTAAAATATGCTTATGAAAAGATGTAGAACAGTCAGCAGTACCAACCGCAGAGGAATAGATTATAAGTGAAATTCATTTTCATTTTTATGCCATGTTTTCTAAGCTTTTTACCTTCTTTATTTTTAGCTGTAAAATGATTCAAATTACAAAAAAAGAAAGTGAGACATATGTCCCCACCACCAGACTAGCTATTAACATTTTGGCAACTTGTCTTCAGATATCTTATTTAGGTGTTCTGAGACCTGTGTTGCATGCAGCCGAAGCTCTGCCCCTCGTATTTTTCTTCTTCCTGAGAAGCGTGTGTCCTTCCCATGTGTTTCTTGTACTTGTGCGACCTACATATCCATAACAATATAAAACTGCTTTTTGTGTGTTTTAAAAATTTGCATTGATTTATCCTATTGAACACATCCTTTTGTAACTTTTTTCCACTCAATCTCAACTTTTTTTAAATTTATCTGTGATCTACCCACAGAGTAATTGATTATTCGATGGCATTTTTCCGTATGAACTCAACAGTTTTTTACCACCCCATGGATGATTAGTTTTGACTCCCCTCTCCCCACTTTGTTAACATTGCAAATACTGCCATCTCAACTGTGCATGCCTTATGTCCCTAGAGCACATGGAAGTGGAGCCGACAGGTCACTTGCCCGTGGCTTTGTCAGAATTGTGCCAAGTTTGCTCCCACAGGTGGTGAGAGATGTTGCCTCCCACATAACTAGCACAGGTACTCCTGCCTCCAGATGGCACATGTTTCCCACCTTTCAAGTTTAGCTTTCCTTCACAGGTTTATTGATCACTCAGACTTTTTTTTTTTTAAGAGAGGGACAGTGAGAGAGAGAAAGCGAATCAATTTTATTTAGTTTTTCATGTAGCTTTCATTGCTCTTACAGTTACATGTTTATGTGATGCTGGGATTCAAACTTGGGTCCTCACACATGCCAGGCAAGCACTTAACCGCTGAGCCACTGCTCCAGCCCCTCACTTAAATTTCTTTATTGTGGTTCACCTCTTCCTATACTTTGTTCATTTGTAAGGTGCTCTTTACATATTCAGGTTACTAATCCTATAATGGTTGTTACTTGTTTTGGAAAGTTGTATGCCTTTAACAGTAATTAAAAATTTTTAAATGGATTTAGAAATTTTTTTTCCTCTTAAACTTACACATATGCTATGTCTCTTCCAGCTGCTGAAATGAGGCAAAATGACAAAATCATGTGCATGTTAGAAGATCGGGAAAAGAGAGATAGGAAAACTCTCTGCAGAGCTATTAATGATTTCCAGCAGAACTTTCAGAAACCAGAAACACGCCGTGAATTCGATATCTCTGACCCTCTAGCCCTTAAAAAAGATCTTCCAGCCCGGCAGTCAGATAATGACATCCGGAATACTGTATCAGGAATGCAGAAGTTCATGGGGGAAGATTTAAACTTCCAGGAGAGAAAGAAATTCCAAGAGGAACAGAACAGAGAATGGTCCTTTCAACAGCAAAGGGAATGGGAGAGGGTCCGTGCCAACCAAAAATGTGCAGGTAATGAATGAGGAGAGGAATTGGCTCAATGGTTTCTTTAAAAAGAGACACAGAGAAAGAGAGAGAGAGAGAATCAATTTTATTTAGTTTTTCTTGTGTCTTTTGTTGCTCCAAGACTTCATTGTGTATGTGGTGCTGGGGTTTGAACTCATGTACTAGCGCATGCCTGGCAAGTGCCGTAACCACTGAGCCACTGCTCCAGCAGCCTCAATAATCTCTTCAGTCAGTCAATCCCCCCATTGTTGTGGAGGGTGTTTGTTCCATTAAAGTGCATAGTCACGTGGGGAAAGGGAAGTCAGAGCCAGGGCCAGGAGTCAAATCCCTAGAGTCAGTAGTGCAGGAAACGCTTTCTGAGCATGTCCCTGTGTCAGTTGACTCATAATTGGTCCCTGTCCTCACTGTGTTCCAGTCTGCTTAGAAGAAAGTGGAAATGCGTAGGGCCACCATGTCTTCCTGTAGAAGTCACAGGGTCCTGTGGGGCCCAGTTGTAGGGTTGTGGTCACTTGCCTCACCAGAACTGCCCAGGCCCAGAGAAGCTCTCAGGCCAAGGCTGAGTCCTGCAGTCACTGAGGTCACCAGCACCCTGCTCTGGCAGCCCCCATTCCTGCAGCCACCTCCCATGCCAGCCAGCAACTTCCCTGCTCATGGGACACACCAGTGGGTGCTGACATAAGGAACTGAGATGAGAGCACCGTACCGCGCCTGCCGAGCCCCATGCTCAGCCGTTAATCTGCAGTCTCCTTAGCAGCTCTTCTCACCCTCCATGAGCAGTTTCCTGCACATCACCCCATTCTCTCTGAGCCCACCAGACTTCTGCCCTGGCTCCTGGAGCTGCCCCGGCCAGTGACTTGTAGGTAGCTCAGACTGAGGCCAGTACTCATCTTGGCCTAGCAGCAGGTGACTCTGGCAGTCTCCTCATCCTCTTTGAAATCTGCATGGCCTCTGGCTTCTGGGACACAGCTTCTGTGCTGGTCCCCTCCTGCCCAGGGTGTTGTGTGGGACTCTCTTTGCCCCAGCTCTGGTTGTTGGGGCACCTGGTGCTCTCTGGGACTCTGCTGGTGCCCACGTTTTTTTTTTTTTTAAGAGGGACAGTGAAGGAGATTTTGTTTAGTTTTTCATGTGGCTTTTGTTGCTCCGACACTTCATTGCGTACGTGGTGCTGGGGTTCAAACCCGCAACCTTGTGCATGCCAGCAACCTCCGTGACCGCTGAGCTACCGCTCCAGCCCCGCCACGCCCACTTCTGATGTGGAGGGTTGCCTGTCGTCTGTGCTGGCTGTGCTCGTCCCTGGAGGCCGTCATTTCCCAAGTTGACGTGTCCTTATGTAAGATCTTCCCTGCATCCCCACTCAAATTCCCCATCCCTCCAGTTGCCTCGACCCCATTACAAGCCACCTTGACCCCTTCCTTTCTCTCACATTCCACGCCCAGTCCACCAGCAGGCATCTCTGATTTCAACCGCTCTTCACCGCCTCCGCCACTGCCAGTCTGGACTAAGGTTCAGCATCGCTCAGCTGGATTGTGGCAGAGGCCTCTGCTTCTGCTCTTATCCACCCCTTGTCTCCTGTCAGCCCAGCAGCCAGGGCAATCGCTGAAAGTCAGATTAGATCCTTTGCTTGCAACCCTGCAGTGGCTTCCTGTTTCACAGAGTGAAAGCCAAGTCCATTTTGAGGACCTCCATGGCATGCTTGGAGTAACCTCGGCTCCTGTCTGCTCACAGGACCTCCATGGCCTGCGTAGAGTGGCCTTGGCTCCTCTCTGCACATAGGCCTCTGAGGCCTGGGTGGAGTGGCCTCAGCTTCTGTTTTGGGACTCAGGTGTGTCCGGCCTACCTCTGCTTCAGGGTCTTTTCAGCTGCTGCTCTCTCTGCTTGGAGACATCTTTCCCTGTAAGGCTTATCTACATGGCCACCCCTCTCATCTGGCAGGTCTTTGCTGAGATCTGGGCCTTCCTGACCCCTGTCTTAAACCCTGCACTGTCACCACCAAACCCTCTGACCCCTTCCTTCTGGTTTTCCACCTGGCATGGTCACTGACACTGTAGTTTTTTATTTACCGTCCTGCTCCCCAGCATCACATCCTACGGCTCATGAAGGCGGAGGGCTTATCAGTGTCTGGGGAAGCAATCCACTCATGGGCTTTACAGAGCTCGTCTGTCCCCGAGTGCCCCGAATTTCTATCTCTAGCCAGCAGCCTTCATCTCAGTCTTGGCCTTCACCTCAAGTGGCCTCCTTTTCCTCTCCCCACGCTGCTCACTGTTACTGGAAGCTGACCCTGGACTTCTGTGGGTCTGCCCCTCCCTCTTCACTTCTGCTCCCCTTCGTCAGCCAGAAACTCAGGGCCATCCTCGACTGCCCCTCCTCCAGAACGTCCAGCTCTTGTTCCTCTGTCTCCTGCACAGGTCTTTTTTTAGATTGGCGCATTATAACCGTACGTAATAGTGGGATTCGTCATGCCACGTCCTTGCCTGTGCACATAACGTGATCTGACCATCTCGCTCCCTCCCTCCCCTGACTCGCTTGCTCTGCGGGTCCCTGCTGTCACATTATAATCACATGTATATAAGCGGGATTCCTTGTGGTGTACTTTTTTGTGGACATAGCACCATTTGGCAGCTTTCATTCCCCTCTCTCTCCCTTGAATCCCTTGCTCTGTTGGTTCTCACTTCTATTTTCAGGAGCTCATTGTTTCTTTTGGCACTAGGGATTGAACCAGGGTGCCTAACCACTGAGCAACATCCTAAGTCCCTTTTTTTAGGAAAAAAAAATTTATTTACTTTTTTCGTCTGGTTTTTGTAATTCCAGCACTTAGTTATGTATATGGTGCTGGGGTTCAAACCCAGGTCCTCACACATGCCAGGCAAGTGCTCCACTGCTGAGCTACTGCTCCAGCCCCCTATGTTTATTTTTTTATTTTGAGACGGGCTCTCACTAGGGCTGGCTTTGAACTTGTGATCCTTCTACCTCAGCCTCCTGAGTTGCTGGGATTACAGGTGTGCACCACCACACCTGGCTATGAGATCCTTTTTAATTCCCTTTTCTCTCTTTCCAGCCTCCACATGGAGAGGAAAGCTCCTAGCCTCCTACACACACCTCGAGCTGGCCACTTCACCCCATCCCCATTATGCTGTGCTATAAGCCACCACCTTCTCTCGCCTGGATGGACCATGGCCAATAGCTTTCTTTCCTCCCTCTGGTCCATTCTCAACATGGTGGGCAGAGTTTAATTCTTAGACATGCCAGGTTCCACAGTGGCACCTCCACCCCTCCACCCCCAGCTCATAAGGACACACAGTGAAAGGTGGAATCCCAGCGCAGCCTGTGGGCTGTGCACGCGGGGCCTGTGCTGGCCTCAGTATTGACCCCTGCACTTGGTGGTCCGGGCACGTTGGTTCTTTCACTCTGGATCCTGACAAACCTTCCTGCACCTCGGAACCTTCCCACCTGCACTCATACTTGTCCCCAGGTCTGTCCTGTTCCCCTCTGCCACCTCAGCCTCCCGTTCTTTGCCTGCTGTCAGGATTTGTGTTGACACATTTATCTTGAGATTCGTGTGCTTGTCTCATAGACAGCAAGCTCCAGGGAGGCAGAGCAACCCTTGATATTTTGCTCACCTCTGTGTCTGTGTCCCCAGCACTGTGGGTGCCTCCTACCAGGCTCTCCACTGCGGTATGTTGAACAATGAGGCTGGAGGTGAGCCGAGGCCACAAGTTCAAGCCCAAGGGTCTGGTCTTTGTTTTTGGAAATCATGAGACCCACCAGCACAAATACAGAAATCAGAAACTTCTAATCAATGATTTTTTTTTTAAAGAAAGAGGGAGTGTGAGAAAGAAAGAATCGATTTTATTTAATTTTTCACATGACTTTCGTTGCTCCAACACTTCGTTGTGTATGTGGTGCTGGGGTTTGAACCCAGGTCCTGAAGCACTGTAACTGCTGAGCCACAAGATAAAAACCCAAAGTCAAAAATCAAAACAAAACAAAATAACCCATAATAGGTGCTATCCTACCTCACGTTAAGGACACAGCAGCTCAGGATAAGTAATAGTTGTAATTACAGAACTAGGAGGTGTCTGGGATGGGCCGGGAGCTTGCTGTCTGACTCCAAGTCTTCACGTTGTGCTATTGGGACTCTCTGCTTTGACCCCCTCCCACTGGCTGGCCAAGTCCTATTGCCACTCCACAAGTATCTGTGACCTGGCAGCTCTGTGTCCTATCTAATTCTAACTTCTTTTCCTGGGTTCTTACCACACCTTGCCCACAGTAAGGATGAGGTTGCCTCCTGCTAACCTGTCCCAGGACCACAGGAGGCATCACTAATCCATTGCAGACACGATCCATTCGTAGCAGGTGGAAGAGCTCTGCTCGCAGCAAATATGATGCTCCCCAGAGCCTCGGGAGGCGGGTCGTGTCATTAGCATCCCTGGCCTCATTGATGAGGACCCGGCAAGGGTGACTCGTGAGTGTCATGCCACAGGCTGCTCTGCACACGTGGTGGGCCCTCCTGGGCCATGCTCGGTTCGACAGCATCTGCCCTCCTTGCAGAGGACCTCCATTTGCAGACAAGGCTGAAGTTTGACGAAACGGCCAGGCATCTGCAGGCGCAGGAAATCGTCACTAGGAGGGCCGTCTGTGCAGCTGTGAAGGAGTTCAACAAGAACCAGGTATCGAGCCCGGCCCAGTGGCCACAGCTTGTGTGGCTCCTGAGCCACCCACCCACCCTGACTGAGCCCCTGACGGGAGCTGCCCCTCACCAAGATGGATGAGACCCTGTGGGCCTCTCAGCTTGGAATCTGGCAGGATAACTTGCACTGTGCAAGCGGGGGCATCGGCTCACCTTTCTAAGAGAGAATCAATTTTATTTATGTTTCCATCCAGCCTTTGTTTCTCCAACACTTCTGTATGTGGTGCTGGGGTTGGAACCCAGGTCCTTGAGTGTGTCAGGCAAGCGACACAGCTGCTGAGCCACAGCTCCAGCCCCTCGGCTCACCTTTCTAAGCCTTAGTTTCTTTCCCCACAATTTGAGGACAGATGCCACCTGGCACTGCTGTGCTGCCCAATACAGGGCTCATTTCTCAACCGGGACAGGTAGGCACTCGTTAGTGGCAGCAGGAACAATGACAAGGACAGTGGTGGTGGTGACTAGGGCAGGAGGGTCTCCTGACAGCCCCTCCCCTCCCACCCAGCCTCCTCCCATGCCCTCCCCTCCTCCCCTGCCCCGGCTGATATAAGTTCTTTATTCCTTTTGAAATTAGACCCCTCTTCCCAGGGTTTCTTTTCAAATGCAGCCATTTTTCCTGAGAGAGGTGGACTTGGTCTGCCTTAGTTGATCAGATCAGCTGTTTGAGTGGCACTTGGATCCAGAGTAGGCTGTGCAGGGTTCCCCACTGGAGAGCAGGAAGAAAGTACCAGAACTTTGCTTCATAATTTTTTATTATTATGGGCATGTGTATTTCATAAACCATGTCCTATAACTATGAGATAGTGGTGCCAAACAAATTGGAGACCCAAGCTAACATGTTCCATGATGGGGCATGACATCAGAAACATGGCCTGGGTCAAGGCCAAAGGATGCTGCTGTTCAACATCAGGCAGAGAAACAGAAGGGCAAACTGCTGGTGATGGACCCGAGGAAATACCACACCCAGAGCCCTGGTCACAAAGCAGCAAGGGGCAAAGAAGGGACAAAGGGTCTTAGATTATCCATCCTTTCCTACAGAGGGAAGTTGTTGGCTCCAAGCTCCATAGCAGATGGATAATCATCACTCTATGGGCTGCTCATCCCTGCATCCATCACCAGTCGAGCCCCTCACTGCACTGCCGTGGTCCCTGCTGTGCCCATCCCTGCATCCATCCGTCCACTCACTGTGCATCACCAGCCCAGCCCTCACTGCACTGCCGTGGTCCCTGCTGTGCCCATCCCTGCATCCATCCATCCACTCACTGTGCATCACCAGCCCAGCCCCTCACTGCACTGCCGTGGTCCCTGCTGTGCCCATCCCTGCATCCATCCATCCACTCTGTTCATCACCAGCTGAGCCCCTCACTGGCAGTGCTGAGATTCTTGCTAAACCCCGTTGCTTCATCTCCCCATTCATGTATTCATTCATCCATGATGTTTTGGTGAGCACCTGCAGGGTTCCCATGATTAATGCAATTTAATTGATAGAGAAACAGGCTTAGAGGGGTGAGCTGACTCTGTCAGGGATTCCCGGGTACTACATGGCAAGTCTAATATGGCGGCCTGCCTGTTGTCATCTCATTTCAGGATGCACTGTCCTTTCTCACAAGGATAAGTGTTCCATGAATTTACAGAGAAGTGGGCTGGACCCCAGAGAGGGCAGGTGATTTACTGCCAGCCACACAGCCACTTGTCCTGGGAATTTGAACAATGGTTGACACTGGGGTCTGCAGCTAGGCCATCAGGGCCACTGAGTAGGTGCCTCTTCCACCTTTTAGAAGCCACCACTGTGGTGGCCCAGTGTCACATGCTGTTTTCCACCGGTAGATGTCCAAAGGTTGCCAGGCCAAGGAGGGGCACAGAGCCCTGACTTGGGGTGGGGCCAGGCTAATTAGGTGGCCAGGTGCTGCTCTAGGCAGGTACCCCCACCCCAGGCCATGACCCTTCAGCCCAGCCCGCCCAACTGTGCTCAGGTATCAGGGGCCCCCAGCTCACCCCACATCTCTGCGAGATGAGCCCTGCCCCTCCCCTCAAGGCCTGCGGGGGATTTGCTGACCTGTGCCTAGGAAGCCCCTTGGAGTCCCTCAGAGCATCTTTCCCTGTGTTGTCCCATGTAGGCCATGGAGTCAGCAGAAAGGAAAAAGAGAGAGAAAAGGCAAGAGGAAGAAGACAACGTGGCTGAGATCTCCAACCTGCTGCGTGGGGACCTGCTCTCTGAGAACCCTCAGCAGGCGGCCAGCTCCTTCGGTCCCCACCGCGTGGTCCCAGGCCGCTGGAAGGGCATGAGCCAGGAGCAGTTGGAGCAGATCCGCCTCACTCAGAAGCAGCAAGTGCTGGAGAAGCTGGTGCCTACCCACAGCACCCCTGCCGCCTCCACACGCCCAGCTCCTGGCAGCCCTCTCCCTGCCTGGGAGCTGCTTCGGGGTGGGGGGCAGGGGGGCACGAGAGCCAGATAACTCCTCCGCGTGGGAAAGAGGATGTGAGGATGGCCGGGTAGACCTGGCATTCACAGCGAGGGGGAGATGGTGGGCGGAGCAGGTTGGTAGGGAGGGCGGAGTCACAGGTACGATTTGAGACATGTTAAGCATGCAGTGTCTGTCGGGCCTCTCTACCTGTTAGGGTTAGGTCTGCTGGAATGTGGCAGAAAGCAAATAGTAGCATGTAGTCCAAGTCCTTTATGGCGCACAGAGGGCCACTGGCTTGTTCCGTTATCCTTGGCGCCTGGTGCCCACCTGTCAGCACTAAATGGCTGCCTGAACACCAGTGATCACATAATATTCCAGCTATGAATAAGGAGAAATGAGGAAAACACTCTGAGTTTCACAAGGCATTTAGTCACAAGATTGCTCCTAACTGTGATGGATGCTGGGAAATGTAGCGTTTATTCTAGGCAGGTGATCTTTACCAACGAAGAAGGTAACATGGCTACTGGGAACAGGTAACATTTTCTTCCCAGAAACTCCAAGTGAAGCCCAGGGAGAAAGGCTAGAGGGCAGCAGGATGTGTTTTCTGGGTTCAGAATAAGGTCTGGGCTGCAGGCATAACCGTGGGAGTTGTCACCTCTGGATATATTTAAAACTGCAGACCTGGGGTGAGCCTAGACGGGATCCTAGGGGTGTATCCTGGAGGACAGTGAGAGCAGGTGTTGGGGGGAAGGAAGGGACCCTGTGCCAATATGGCTGTGGGGATGTGGACCTCACACTGGGCTCTATGCCGGGGTGGCTTCATCAGGGCACCTGTGGAGGAGGAGGGACGGCACCTGCCGGTGGGCTCTGGAGGAGTGGGCAGGGGAAGAGGGTCACCATGCAGACAGCACGTGGAGGGTGTGGGCTGCTCAGGTGCAGAGTGGGGCAAGGTGGCAGGGCTGCGGGGACAGGGAGGGTTTGTCCGGCTGCGGGAATAAGAGTGTGTCTGTCATTCGCAGGAAGTGAGGCTGTGGGGAGAAGCCAATGCCAAAGGAGGGACTTGCTGTAGCCGTTTCCTTGGGTAGAAGGGACTGGGACCTGGGGCACCGAGCCAGGGCTTGGTTGGCTAGACGCTCAGAGTCGTCACAGGGCAGTCACGGCGAGGGCTTCAGGATGGGAGTTTCTGAAGGAGCCCCCGGTGCCCTGTTCCTGGTCAGATGAGAGAGCTACCATTGAGGACAGAGTGCTGCGGGGCGCTGGGGGAGCTGGAGATGGAGGGGAAGACGGCCCGGCCATGCCAAGTGCCTGAGCTTGGAATGACCCAGCGAATGGGGCCAGGAGTGCTCCCTAGTCATGTGCGGCCAAGGGGAGAGCTGGGGCTCGTCCCTGTCAGGGCTCCTGGTGGGCGAGACCAAGGAAGAGGCCAAGGTGCTGCGTCTGGAGTGCAGGTCTCCAGCACATGGGACAATCCTGGGAACCAGCAGGGTGCTGGAGAGTGAGCGAGAGGCAGGTCAGAGAGGTGGTGAGACCAGGAAGGCAGTGGCATTATTGGTGATGACGGGGCAAGGGCCTGTATGGTCACCTGGTGTGGCCACAGGCAGCTCAGCAGCCCCCGGGATTCTATACCTGCTGGAGTTGGGAGCCACTGGGGGGAGTGGCTACTTTGCTGCTGAAGAGTTGGGGCCGGGTCTCAGGGGAGGAGGCCAGGAGCCTCGGGGCAGGGCCAGGAAAGGACCCTCCCACGTGGGCTGGAGTCTGAAACCTGTCAGGCTCCGGGCACTGCTAGGGCTGGTAGAAGACCACAGGCTGGGGTGGCCGGGCCACCTGGGCTTCTAAGCTGGACAGCATGGGAGCAGGAGGGGCCCTGGCAATGGCCCAGCAAGGTCCCAGGGCAGAGCATGAGTATGAATGAGGACACAGAGGCGCACGCCTGGGGTGGGAGGCCATGCAAGGCACAGCACAGAGGCAGGAGTGAGGGGCAGGTCCTTTGCTGTCCCTCACTGCTGTGACAGCCTTGGCAGTCTGGCAAGGAAGGTCGTCATCTGCCCTGACAGCAGCGTTTTGGTCTAATTTTCTTTTCTTCATATTTTTCTTTTCTTTCTTTCTTTTTTTTAAAGAGAGAGGGACTGAGAGAAAGAGAATCAACTTTATTTGGTTTTTCATGTGGCTTTCTTTGCTCTGACACTTTGTTGTGT
Organism: Aplodontia rufa; assembly: GCA_004027875.1. Lineage (NCBI taxonomy): Eukaryota > Metazoa > Chordata > Mammalia > Rodentia > Aplodontiidae > Aplodontia > Aplodontia rufa. The sequence continues at coordinate 12,748 of PVKS010001837.1, forward strand.
TTGTGGTGCTGAGGTTTGAACTCATGTCCTTGTGCATGCAAGGCAAGCGCCTTAGCTGCTGAGCCACCGCTCCAGCCCTGGTCTAATTTTCAATCCCTTGGAAAATTATAAAGAGAAAAGCACAAAGGGCAAGAGGCCATGTGAGCCCACCGCAGAATCCCGTGCACTGTGCTGCCCCTTACTACCAGCTCCTGGCCCATGTACCAGTGTGGCTTGGGCTCCTGCAAACGGCTTGGGTCATTGGCCTGGCTCTTATCCCAGTGTGTGCCCCTGTGGCTCTGTATTTGTGACAGAGCAGCTTGGGTGATAGCCAGGCACTGAGTGCAGCCTCACGTTACAGGAGAGGATATGGAGGTTCCCAGGAGCAAGGTGGCTTGCCTCACAGGAGGCCACACGTAGATTGAGCCAGGCCTGGCCCATGCTAGGCCTGCTGTCTGGCAGGGTGCTCTGCCTGAACCCTCAGGGGGGGCCGGGAGGGAAACGGGTGGTGGTCCTGAGGGCAGAGCCGACCCTCAGTGGGGGCCGAGAAGGGAGCTGGTGGTGGTCCCGAAGGCAGTGCTGACCCCACTCTGGAGGCTGCAGCCCTCACATGAGTGCAGCTTCCCCTGTGGAGCCCCACAGTTTTGATGGAAGGGCCTGGAGGACGATAAGGAACGAGCTGAAACGCAGGCCCAGGCTTGCGGCTCCTCCCTTGCTGGGCGGCTCGAGCACCAGCACATTCAGGGGTTCCCCAGGTGCCCTCATATTCAGCATCTGTGTGGAGCTGGTGTCTGACTGCTAAGCAGCCAGGGAGCCCTCCTGAGGACCCTGCAGGGAAGACCCCGCACCCAGCCCTGCACATGGGTCTGGGGAAATTGCTGAATTGAGTCCCTGCTGTCCCTTCAGGAGTAAGAGGGCAGACAGTGCCCAAGGGTGTGAAGCAACCTGGCCCAGTAAGGTGAGGGTAGCTTGGGGGTCACCCCTGCCCCTTCTCTGAGCCTTGGTTTCCCCGTCTGTAAAATGGGAGGTTGGGGTCCAAGATGATCCCCTGGGCTCTTGGTCTCTGGAGCAAGGTAGCAGAGTTCCCTGTCCTCCTCCAGAGGCTCCAGGAGGAAGAATGCCAGCGAGACATGGACTGGGACCAGAGGAGGATTCAGAAGGCTCGCGAGGCCCTGCTGCGTGAACGGCAGCTGCAGCGGCAGCGGCGTGACCTGCGCAGGGACCTGGACAGGAGCAACCTCAGCCTGGCCAAGGAGCAATGTCTGCAGTGAGTGCCAGGCTGGCGTGGGGGAGGAGGTTGGGAGACTCCCCCTGGGCAGCCCTCATGGGGGCACTGGGGACCCAGCAGGCATGGGGGCAGGTGGCCAGGCACATGGGTCACTCCTTTTGCACGCTGGGTATCTGAAGCCGCAGGGAAGGGCACCAAGTTGGCTGGGAGTCCAGGAGGCTTCCTGGAGGAGGCTTCATGGCTAAGCCCCAGCAGAGGGGTGGTGCTGGTCCCCCTGGAAGTTCTGGGGGCAGAGGGAGGACTCCCCAGCAGTAGTTCAGATATCCTGTTATGGGAAGGAGTCAGTTGCAAACTTGGAGTAAATATGTGCTCAGTGTGTGTCAAGCCTTGGCTCAGACTCCAGCGGAACACCCAGGTGCCTGCTCCTGTGAGGCCTCGGGCTGCCTGTCCTTCAGTCGGGGCCGGGAGGGACAGTAGAGAAGGCCTGAGCAGCCACTGGGTCCGGCAGAGCCTGTGCACAGCAGCACCGTGGAGACTCGGCCTCGGATGGCCCAGGTGCACGTGGCACGGCCCTGGCTCTAACTGCAGTGATGGCAGTGCTCCTGGCTGTGGGGGACAGCCAAAGTGGGCGTCTGGGGGCCTTAGGGTCGAAATGCCTTCTGCACCCTGTGGATAACACGCCAAGAGAAAACGAATGAGCGCTTCCTTCAAAAAAGAAAAGGGGCTGGAGCAGCGGCTCAGTGGTTTCGGCGCTTGCCTGGCATGCATGAGGACGCGGGTTCGAACCTCAGCACCACAAACACAACTGTCAGAGCAACAAAAGCCACAGGAAAAACTAAATAAAACTGATTCCCCCTCCTCTCTCTCACACACGCTGTCCCTCTCTCTTTAAAAAGAAAAGAAAGGAAAAAAGTATTTAGGAAGTACACACTTGCTAATCTCTTTCTCTCCTTTTGTTATTAGGAAAAAAGACATGGAGGAAGTCAGTACAAATCAACTCACCGGAGATTATTTCTCACAATTTAGTACGAGAAGTCGATAAGAAAAAGAATAAATGATAAGGAATCATTATTAAGGAAGAATGCATTCCTTCATCCAGAAATACACCCTTCAAGAAAAGGTCCCATTCTCCTGTCACTTGATAAGGCCAATGAGTGAGGAAACGGAGGCTGGGAAGAGAGAGCGTTGCTCATTGGCCAAGAAGGGAGAAGTGGGGCTGCGCTCACAGGTGCACCTGTTGACCCCAGGGCTGGAGGGGCCCCGGCTGGGCATCACGAGGCCGACAAAGAGAAGGAGCGTTTGCTCTTCCGAGAACAGGCAGAGGGCTCCCAGGAGCTGGGGGCACCTCCTGTCCTTTTAGGGTCTAGAGCCTCCAGGCATGGCAGTAGCTTCACATGGGGGAGAGGAGAAGCCTCCCAGTCTAGTCAGCCCTTGAGAATAGCTTCATACGAACTTTTCTTAGCTGTCTGCTGTCTCCACACAAAACTGAGTAGACCGACCCAAAGGTCAGGGCAGCAGGGAGATGGACACAATGGGAAGACAGGGTCCCCAGCCTCTCAACTCCTTCCCGTCACCCACTGGGCATCTGCAGGCCCAAGTTAAGGGTCCCCAAAGGGTCACCTAGACAACCATCATCATCATAGCCCACAGGCCAGTGGGCACTAGCAGTGCGTGGCCCACTGCTGACCTGGTGGGGTGAAGCTTCTCGGAAGTGGAAGCACGCTTGGATTTGCGCTGTGGGAAGACAGCGCGAGGCCTCTCCCCGCGTTCTGTGAGGAGATGCATCTTTGTCCAGCTTGGCTCTGAGGTCTCGAGGTCTGGGCACGTGGACGTGGGGGGAGTGGGCAGTAAGGCCCGTTCTAGAGAGAGGAGGCCTCGTGGGTGGGCCTGCGTGCTGCTTAGAGGCAGTTTCAGCTGCTGTGGTCAGCGACAAGTGCTGGCTCCTAGCCTAGTAACATTGGCCCAGATGCTTCTTCAAGAGCTGCCGGGTTGGACTCACGATCACCAGCAGCCGGTGCTTTTACCAGAGACATTTTCTAGTTGGAGAACCTGGATACGTACAAGGACCTGTCCACCATCCACCACTAGGAAGTGGAAGAGCTCAGGGTTAGCCCAGGAAGCCTGGTACCAGCTGCTTCACTCTGCCAAGTAACAGAGACCCCAAGCAACAGAGGCCTCAACAGTGCCGGGGTTTCTTTCTTGCTCTCTGAAAGTCCAAGCCGCCCTGGAAGCTGTGCTGAGCAGGGCTGTGGGCCTGGGCTCTGCTGGTTGCCCTGCCCTCCTTCCCAGGGTCCATTTCTGCCCCAGCTCCCACCTCATGCTCCATCCTGCCAACAGGAGGACGGAAACAGGCCAGTGGGCTCTCCTTCCCTTCAGCGACATGGCCCAGGAAGTGCCCTCCTCGTCTCTGCCCACACCCCCAGTCTGACTTGTGCTCAGGGTCCAGGGGTGGGAGTCCCCCATATCTATCCGTGGCAAATGCGTTTCCTGTTGTCTCGGGAAAGCAGGGAGCTGAAACTCCAAACCTTGTTCCTGTGTTCCGATGAAAGAAAATGTAAAGTCAAGCACCAAAAGCCATGCAGGAGAACTTTATTCTAAGTGAAAGTAAAGTAAGAGCAAAGTCAGGCTCAAGCAGAGAGCACTCTCCAGAGAGAGAGTGGGCTCTCCCTGAGCAAAGACTGATATTTACCAGGAGAGCTGGGGTCCACCTTCACTCCTTGCCAATCAGGTGTTCACTTCCTCCTTCACCCCGGGTGATTGGTATCTTGGGAACTGTCATGGTGGCCATCCTATTTAGGGGGGCTTCATCTACAAGTCAATCCCATGTTAATGTGGGTGTTGGGCTCAGCAGTGGTCAGAAGTTATCCCAGTGCACCTGTATTGAAGGAGTCTTCCTTCCCAGACCAGAGGGACAGAGAGAGAGAGAGAGAGAGAGAGAGAAACAGAGAATCAATTTTATTTAGTTTTTTACATGGCTTTTGTTGATCTTTCATTGGGTATGTGGTACTGGGGTTTGAACTCGCATCCTCGTGCGTGCCAGGCAAGTCCTATAACCACCGAGCCACAGCTCTAACCCTTTTTTATTTTAGTTTTGTGCCACTTATAAAGGACACATCTAAAACCAGATCAGAAAAGTTAAAAATAATAGCATTCAAAAGTCATTTGAATTACCCAAACGACCAATTTCTACAGGAAACCAGCACATAACTGTCTACAATAGTTTTATTCATAATTGCCAAAACTTGGGCTGGGTGTGTTGGCACACACCTATAATCCCAGCTATTCAGGAGGCCGAGGCAGGAGAACTGCAAGTTTGAGGCCAGCCTCAGCAACTTAGCAAGGCCCTGTCTCAAAATAAAAAGAAGGGCTGGGTGTTAGTTTAGTTAACAGTTGAGCACCCCTGGGTTCCATCCCTAGTACTGCAAAACAAAACAACCCATACAGTTGCCAAAACTTGGAAGCAAACAAGTGTTCTTTCCTAGGTGAATGAGTAAGCATTTAAAAGAAATGCAGAGAGGACACCTCAGTGCACTAGACAGAGATTCCAACTGTGGGGCGCTCTGGGAAAGGAAGAGCTGTGCAGCCTGGAACCATCCGGGTGGCCAGGGGTTGAGGAAGAAGCCGCGAATAAGGCAGGCGTGAGAGAATTTTAGGGCCAAGAAGCAATTGTGCAGGTTGCTCTAATGGTGGGCCCATGCATTAGAGATTTGTCCAAGGCCAGGGAACACGCACGCTCAGCCCAGTGCTGCAAACGCCCCAGTGTACTGTCAGTGGATCTCAAAGGACCTGGAGACTGAAGGGAGGGGCTTTGGACATTTTGTTGCTCACCTGCTCCGGGTGGCGGCGGGCTGATGGAGGGCCACCGTGCCTTCAAGTCCACATCTGAGTCCTTTCTCATTGCACCAAGCCCCTCCTCTTTGATCCTCAACTGAGGACTGCAGACAGGGCAGGGGCAGCCTCCTCACTTTCATCCTCAATTCTCTGAGATCCTTCTACATCATGGTGGGGAGTGAGATTTCCTAGGTGCTGACCAGTATACACCCCAAGAACACAATACTGCATGAACCCCCTGCAAACTACGGCCCCAGATGGCAATGGCATGTCAGTGCAGATTTACGGACTGTTTAACAAATGTGCCCGTTACAATGGGGGAAGCCGAGAGGGAGGGGGCACGGGAACTCAGTGCTTGCCCTCGAATTCTCTAAAATGTTAACCTATAAGTGCTCTAAAAATAAAAAGACTAGCCATAAAATAACTAGGACGGAAAAATAGGCATTTTCCTGTGGCTCTTTATCTTTATTCTGAGTTCAAATTCTGACATTCAGTGATGGGGTGAGGGACTTGAAAACAGGTGTCCCAAGTACCAACTACTGTGAAGATTACCCCTGGTGGGACCACATCTCTCAGGTCTCCCTGGTCTGTTCTAGTTGGGCAACGTCTCAAATGCGTGATTCTTCATACTAGGTAGCTTCACAATATTGCATTTGTACAGAAAAAAAATTTTTTTCAGAATCAAGATATTCAGTGACTGGAGGGCATGACCCTAGAGCTAGTGCCCTTGTCTCCACCCATCCCTGAGCTCTGCTCTATTAGCTTCTGGCATTTACCAGCTGCACAGTTGTAGACAAAGGTGCCTCATTGGCGTGACATCTGTGGGTCTCTGTGTCAGTCCCAGGAGATACGCAATTTTTTATCACCTTCCTTTACAGATGAGGAAACGGTACACAGCGACAGCAGGAAGTCACAGACTACAGGAGGAGAGGAGGGTTTAGACCCAGCTCATGCCTACTCCCCCTGAAGTGTGCAGGTCACCTGCCCACCAAGAGGGGCCAGCCCAAGACACAGAACTCCCTGACGGGGGTGGCGCCCTTGCGCTGGGCACCGGGTCTGCCCGTGAGGGAACAGGCAGCGCTTCTGCCTCCGCTTCCACGTCTTGATGGACACGGCATGCCCGTGCTCTGTGTCAGCACCATGCAGGGCGCATCTGCTCATTTCTCCTCCATTTGCAAAGTCCTGCTGCTGCCTTTATCACAGATGAAGCCACCAATGTGGCTTTATTCTGCTTCCAATAGGATGCACTATGTGGCAGATTAAATATCCTAAAAAGTGTGTTCGTATAATTCCACTAGATCCAGGGTTAATTATTTATGTGTATTGTTGAGCTTGTGAGAATACACAGAGTCTTGAAAGTCACGTTTACACATGAGGAGCCAGTCAGGGGGAACCAGAAGTATGCACAGGCATGAGCCATAGCAGTGGGGGCTACCTTGGTGTCAAAGGCTGATAGCAGGAACCTGGGACTTTGGGGACTAATGGTCATGGGTGAAATGAAAGGCCTTCATAAAGAAGGAGCACCAAGGCTGCGATATCTGTGTTCATCTGGCATCTGGGAGGGGGCTACACTTAGCAGAA